>OZ023245.1:1791929-1820355 GCA_964006365.1 Trididemnum miniatum
TCCTATCTCTGACTATACACAGGCCTACATGTAGTAAAATATTGCTTCAAGATGCAATGTGCAAACATGTCCTGAGTGAAAGCAAAGTGAAACCGTGCACTATGAACACCGGAAACAGTGGTCCTAATTTTAATGGTACAACCCAAGTGCATTAAGCCAAACAACGAAATGCAAATATGGTCAATCTACGATCAGTAAGTTAGAAACATTTAGCTTTGTAAAACGTGATCAGTTACTTGGCCAGAATCTGGCTTCTCCGCGAACACATAACACGCTTCAGCATCAAATCGAGAGCTGTAAGGATGGGCATAACCCGACTGCAGTAGTACCGAAAAAACAGATACCCGATTGTTGCGATTCATAAACGACCTTCTTCAGCAAGGCCCGTTTACCTTGTTCAGCATTTTAAAACAGTTGGAGATGGCTGGGGTTTTAGGTTTGGACGGGATCCCACTCCATTTGGTGTTAAAAGCTTGTAACCCTGAACTTAGAATATAAAGTAGGCCTATACCATTTGTATCTTGTCGCATCAAATAGCCAAAGCAGCGAGCAACTTACGAAACGAACCGTATATTTGGAAATGATAACCACCACAGTAGTCTTTTACTGTTCATCAGGGTGCTTCATGCATTTCTAGAATTGATTTTTTGATGCTTCCTCTATCTTAGGAAATCTACAGATCATTTTTGAAAAATTGTTTCACAATGTTTACCTTGGTTGCAATTATTATTCCGGTCTCGGTGATACTGTAATACAATTCAGGTGTAAATAAGGGAATAATTGCAATGAGAAAGCCTAATATCCAAACGCCAAGAATCGTCAAACTGGAGTAAAGTTTCGTTCCTCGTATGTGAGTTTCATAAAACATTGGTCTATGAATGGCAATGAATCTAAAGTACAAATGATGAAGAGTTAAATACTGTAGTGGAAAAACATGCATAAAGGATTTGTTCGAATTCCGTCCAAAGTGATGGGTAGACAAAATATAAGGATGAAGGAAGCACATCAGAGATATTATTGAGAACAGTTTTTACGAACTTGCTTCTCCATGTAAAAGGTTGTTTGGGCTGCACTACCGGTAGTATAAAACTCGGTGTGGTAGCAGTTTTCTGTACCAAATTTTTGAAAAATTATTATTTCCAAGCAATGACATGATTGCAAAACCAACTAATTTACTTGGTAAATTAAATGCTTGCTAAATTAAAAATTTGCTGGCTAATTGCTTGCTAAATTAAAAAATCTTTTGTTTGGACGAGAGTTATTGGTAGACTATTTGTTTAACCTTTTTGACAACTTGCTTGATATTTTCGATTCCAACTTTTTAAGTTGCATAATTCGTGACGCCATTATATATATTTATAATAGCAGCAAGCGTATTCGAAGAGTTTCTCACAACAGTCGTCCTTGTCGCTCATTTGTTTAAATACTATAAGGCTGTGGTTCTCAAATGATGCCTCGTTTTGTTTTTCCAGGGAGTTCGCATAAGAAATTCCATTTATAGCAATACTTAATTAATGTAAGTCAAAGTTATTATATTTCTGTGTCGTATTATCACTATTTATATGTCTGTCTATTATGATCAAACAATAAAGTTTTTCTATGACTCTGGGTAAGACGTTTTTTTGTATTTCAATGCATGGTTAAGGAACAGTAATAAAATTAGGGCCATTTTTTTTGACCTAAAAAAATATATTTTTGACTTTATTTTAGTAAAATTTTGACTTTATTTTGACTTAACCGCTTCCGCGTATTATTTACGTCTTGTTGCACTTTATTAATTAAATATGTTTTATAATCTGCAATTTGCATAAGTTTTTAAAGAAAACGGTAGCCTACTTCAAACATTTTCTCAATTACTCAGTGTTGAAGCTAATGCAACAAAGCGACGCATGACGATAAAACCTAGGATAACGAGCCATTGTGTGCCGGTATCAATTAGTGTGTAATACAAAAATTGCGTTGCTATCGCAACTGCACTGTACACTTACAGTATGTCTATGATTTTTTTAACGAAAGCCACGCAGTATAATTACAAGGACGTTTTATTGTAATACAGCATTATATATTTTTTACGTTCTTAACATCAAAATTTCTGTCTTTTCTCAGTAATTTATTGAGCATAGAAAACGATCTCTCAACAGCAGCAGAGGTTGGCTGGGCTTTTTGCAATAGTGCGTAGCTTGTTGGGTCAATTGTCAAGTTGGCACAGTTTATTATTGTTTCTAAATCAGAGTTGGATAGTCGTTTGTTAATGTAGTGTTTAATTGCGCAAGGATCATCATCAAATTGCATATTCTTCAGCAGTCCGTATGCTTTGGTTATTGAGCAGGCACTTCCTTCTAAGAACTCTACGTTGGCTGCTAGAGTCCGGTATTGATTTATTTTAACCAAGTCCGACACCAAACCTTCCACATTGATATCGTCTTTTGCCCTGCTGACAAAGAGGCCTGCACTTGTCCAATTGTTGACAATGGTACGAACAGCTGGAAGGTTCTCACTATAATATAAGGCAGCTCTAAGCCAAGTTGCCCATCTTGTAATTACAGGGTCAGGAGGAGATGGCAGACCAGCATCATGAAAATCTTTCTTGCGATCTTTGTTTTTGATTGTTGCTGCCTTGATCGTTGCTATTACTTCATCAATATTTTTTAAACTGAGCACGCAAGCGCATAGCGCAGTTATGTAGTAAGTGCGCAACGCAGGTGACATGCATCAAAGAAGGGTATAATTCCATTAATGTCTTTCCAGCCGAAGACATGTACCGAGCAGCATCAGTCAAGAACAATGAAAAAATTCTCGCGTTTTATTTCAAGTTGTCGCAATATGTCATCTACAGTGTGCAGAATAATACTGCTGTTGACATTGCGACCGCTGTCAAGTGGATGACAATTAACGAGGAATGTCTGATTTGGAGTATCTAAGCTGCCCACAAGCACACTAATATACTTTTCGACTGTAACAAAAGTCTCGTCAGCCTTGCTACGCACAGCCAATCGAGGCTAAACTCATTCCAGACTGTAAAGACTCTTTTTTGCATTGCTTTACCAAAACATCTCGACTTCATCTTTTTTCTAGCAACCTCTGCTTCATCCACAATCAAAAAATTGTTTTGTCACGAAGTAATTCTTGAATTTGTTTCTCTTTTTGGGATGCCAATTTAGCAAAACATGCCCGGGCTGCAGTCTCCGAAGGCAATACTTTTCCCATTCTAGCAAACAGAGACTTTAAAGAAGGATAGTTCAGTTTATGAAGTGGGATATCTGCAGGTAAGAATGAAGAAACAACCTGTTCCTTGAAGTTTACTTGATCGAAATGTAAAAAGGTTTGCTTATTTTGAGATTTGCTCTTCGTCTCCAATTCTGCCGTTTTTCTCAAAAGGTAACAACTACAATTGTTATGTTTTTGAGATAATCGAGGTTTTGTGTTTTTCACAATTGCGCAAAATCCTGATTGTCAATTTTTTTTATGACGTTATATGAAACCATGAGAAATCTCTTTTGTGATTTTATGATATCATAAAAAGACATGATAATTACCAATGGTAGTTATTGCCAGCAAAAAAATTTTTTCGCAAAAACATAGCGAAAATTTTTTTTGCGTGTAGTTATTACCCCTTAATAAGGTATGAGTTTGATTTTTACACAGATGATGAAACATCAATTTTTGAGTCGAAAACTGTAAAAAAGCATTTTTGAAAAATTTGTAGTTATTACCTTTTGAGGTAAAACGGCAGAATTTTCCTTGGTGTTGCTTACTCTTTCGGTGGCTTTCCACAAAAAACTTTTTATCGCATTTGACTAACACGTCGCAAAGGTTGCATTGCAAGTCGCCGGCAGGAGTTGCCGAAAACTCATCCGGATATTCCTGGCAAGTTTGCCTAACTTTCGCTATGGAAGATTTGGCTTATTTTGGCATTCTTTGCTTTGCAAGCTACGACTTAAAAGACCACGTGTAAAGAGCGCAAGGGTTTTATAGGATTAGATTAATTGTTTCACAAATATGTATTTATGCATCAACAATGACGTTTCATGCATAATAAGTGCTATTTTCTTTTCAATTACCGCACGCATAATTGTGACGATAGTGCAAATATTGCAACTATTTCAAAAGTTTAAAATCAAATAAAACTGCGCTCAAAATTTTAATAGCAGCTCAAAAATTCAAAAAAATATTAAAAAAATATCGTTTTTGTAAGGAAATTTTTGATAAAGACAATTTTGACAAATTTTTACTTCATACAAAATTTTGACTTTATTTTGACTTATAAAATCTACCAAAACAGACTCCTGAACACCTGAAACGAACGTTAGTACACATTTGATCACGTAACAAGGTCCTGAAAAAATTTTGACTTTATTGACTTTAGCGGGCCCTAGTAATAATTGATAAACTGAACATGTTGTCACCTGGTATAAATTATAAAATCTTTTAAGCTCAACTGGTGAGGCAAACTTGATAACAGAAACTAAAATTCTATAGCTAACGTTTCAATAGAAAACTGTCTCTTTTCATCAGGGCGTAAATCTGAAATAAAAGCAGTGAGTTACAGCTGCAGTATAACACTGGCAAGAAGTTATTGACGTCACGAAGTGTGATTGCAAAAAACGGCAAGAAATGTGAGTACATTTTTTGCGAAAAACGGCAAAAAATCTAAGTACAAAAATGTAAGTACACTTTTTGCGAAAAACGGCAAAAAATGTAAGTACATTTTTTGCCGTTTTTTGCAGTTTACCTACATTTCTTGCCGTTTTCCGCAATCACACTTTGTGACGTCAATAACTTCTTGCCAATGTAATACTGCAGCTGTAACTCACTGCATTTATTTCAGATTTACGCCCTGATGAAAAGAGACAGTTTTCTACTGAAACGTTAGCTATAGAATTTTTGTTTCTGTTATCAAGTTTGCCTCACCAGTTGAGCCTAAAAGATTTTATTGTAGTAATTGATCGCTAATAAAAGCATTGCTCAATGTTTATTTTGCACGTGTAAATGAAAAATGCAGCAGTCAGTTTAGCAAGTAAAATGGGGTAAAACTAAAAACCGTATGGGCACCGTACGGTTATATATGGTGGTCCCATGCGGTCCCATACGGTTTTTTGTGCTATACCGAGTAAAATGGATGCAAACAAGAAGCGTAAAATTACGTTTGAAGATGACCGTGATGGTAAATTCGTTTATAAGTTTAAATTTTCTTATCAGAGGGGCGTCACATGCCTAGCAAACTTTTCCAAATGCGTCACGACTAAAAAAATTTGAGAACCACTGCTGTATAATGTGCTTACCGATACACGACAGGCGACAACGCGACTATCTAATTTTTTTGTTTATTTCATTTTGACGTTGAACTTTGGTGCGACAAAAACCACGCGATATTAGGCCTAACGAATTGTACCTGTACAGTTTTTATCTCTTCATCGCCAGGATCAAAAAAATGTTTGGGGTAACTTTAACGACGGAAATGAAACAGTGGACGTTGAATTGTCACCACATACTGTATCCTAACAACAAGCTTGCTTGACGCAGCCTAGCAAATTCTATCTTGCCTTATCGCAGGTGGTCGCAGGCCAGCATAGTTTATAATGGTAATCGCTTTGCCGCATGTCGCGTATCGGTAAACGCACGTTTACTCAAACCAGCTTAATTTGCAGAAATGAAATACGGTAAAATAGAATTGTATTTTTCATCAAGATTCAAGTTTATAGGTCTAATTTTTACGACGTTTTTTTTGTCCGCAATTTTGCCTAGTCGTGCTGCGCTCAGGTTACAAGTCCAATTTGACAGGTTCGATTCACGGCTGGAGCCGATGGCATCTGACAAATACCCGGCTGCTACCTTGAAGAGCTCAAGCTGTCTTCGCAGTTTTTCTCAAGATGGTGAATTTTAAGTTAGTTGTAATTTGACCGGTTTGGAAGTACAGCAGTTTGCATATTCTTTCTTCGCCATCCACCAGTTAGAATAAGACAATGCAATTCATTTTAGCTTTTTTAAAGAAATGATTAGATAATCACAAAGCATAGACTGCTGTTACTAGCCTACCTGTCGATAGACATCACTACCAGCATCAATATGGACGCTGATAAACTCAAAACACTAAAAACTCCGAACACATTGAGATAAGTTTTGTCGCGGTAGTCCAGCACGGCAACTTGATATTCACTCTCGATAAAAGCATTAGTGGAATTGTACTTGGTGTAGGTTGTATTGATGGCGGCACTTGCCACAAATATGGTGAGCAAATCAGCCAGAGCCAAAGAAATTCGAAAGTGTCTAGAACAAATCCAAACTCGCTACGAATAGTTTTCTCTTCGTTATGCAGAATGCTATTAGTAACTGAGTACGGTACTGGTATTTCAATTAACTTTAAGTTAAGATTTTATCTTAGGGGTCTACTACATGGTATTAGTTCTGACGTGACGAATGCATAAAACAAGTATGACCTAGAATTGTGAATCACGTGAAAACGCTAAGCTCTGCGCATTGGTTCACGGAATCTTTCACGTGCAGCGTACTCGCTGCATGTGTTCAAAATTTCAAATAGGCTATACGTATGGTAAGCGGTATTTCGCAGCTCCTTACTTCTTCCAGACCCCGCAGAAAATTACTCGCTTAATTATAAGGCTCAAGCCTACCGAAAAATAAAGCCCGTAATTACGCGAAACCTTGTTTAATAAATACCAGTTTTTCTAGGCAAAGCAAACATCAATTTTTCTACGCACCCGTGTGGAGTTGCTGCAATCTTTGTTTTGGGTGTTGTAATAAGGATCAACAGACTTGCCAAGAATACTCCTAAGATGATCAGGCTATCAAAACAGTATCCTATGGTTAGCACTGTTTGATATGACGGTGGCAAACAATCGTTCAACGATGGTCTAGGAGTTTGATTGTAATAGGCATCTGCGGTAAATCCACAAGAGACTGGAAGACAGAACGGAACTGCATCAATGAGCCGCTCCGTATACTTTGGCTGCTGAGTGCCATTGATTGTCTTTGATTTGTTTGAAAGCTCGTATTTGTCGTCAAAATAAGACCGCACTGATTGACAGGTTAACTTGGCTTCCCACAAATGATCTGACAGAGTTCCGGGTCCGAATAATTCCTTTTCGCTTGCTGTGTTTATGATTGCTTTAACTACGTCGGTACTTGAGCTGTGACTATGGTACAGTTCTACATTGTCACAGAAGTGCTCAAACTCATTGAAGTTACCATCTCCACAAAATCGAAAGTAGATCATGCGGTAATAAACTGTAAATGCATACTTTCTTTCATTGCATGTTTGGATTAGCTTATTGGGTTCGTTTTGATCGTGAATTTTATCCAGATATAACAGCAATGAACTACGGGTGAGGTAGAACTGTTGGTCTGCTTCAATAATTTTAACAGAGGAGCAAGCAATCAATGTTAAAGCCGTTATAAACATTTTTCTGAAAAGTCAGAAAATCGCTGATATAATAATTTTAACCATTGTGATGATTTTTACGTCCAATATTGCATAGGGTAGTTGCTAAAGCAATCACCGCTTCATTTTTTCACGCGAAAAGAGATGGAGTACTATTGAGAATCAGCCTCTGCTGGATTTGGTTTGATTTTCATTAGTAGACTAATTCACGTCAATGAGAGGTTATTCTAACTTTTTGCTTACGTTGCCCATTGTTTTGCTTCCTTTCATAATAGGCCTATCTTTGTCACGATTCTTTCCAAAAATTGTGAAAAGCTTTGAGGCTATACAATGAACTCCGCTGTTTTGACTAAGAAGCTAGTAAAAACATAAGTACAGCAAAACCTTTTTTACCGTAAACTTCCTTGTTAACTATGCTTTTCTACAATCTCTGTTAATCTGGACGCAAACAAAAATGAGATAGCTATCTAATTTTATATCACCAGTTAATAATAAGTTAGGGTATATATATACGGATTGCACAGCGTTGCGTGATATCAATAATAATCGCATGCAATCGGTCGATTGTCCCGAATCATTTGGTGAAGACGTATTTCTTTACTCTGTTCTACAAGTGCACAGGAAAGTCTTTACGAAATCACGTTGGTGAAAAGTGAAAATGCTCTAAAACTACGCGCAGTGAACGATTGTGAAGCACAAATCATGAGGGCAGTAAGAAGCTTTTTTGTAGTTTTTTTTTTGGTCGTTTTTAATTAAAGGTTTTTTCAATTCAATTAGTTTTTTTAATTAATTCCTTTTTAATTATTTTAGTTTTTTTTTGTTTTTTTTTAATTAAAAGTGGTTTTTAATTAGAAGTAATTAAAATTTTTTGGTAGGTTTTTAGAGAGATTTTTTTTGCAGGTTTTGGTAACTGGTAGCGGTAAGCTATAGTTACAAGTCTCTAGCAAAAAATTGTATCTCATGTATTATTGCCTTGAGTAAATGTCGGTCACACCAAATGCACTGATGAGACCTGATTGGTCGAAACAGTGTTCACTGTTTGCAGTTCTGTATACATACTTGCCCTTTACATTTGTGTCACAAATTCTGACCCTAGCACTGATATTCACTGTGTTTTATGGGCTGCATGCACAGGCACAATGCCTGCCTTGTGCCCCGCTCTCTCACCGGCGAACGGGTTGAGCAGAAATTTTTTTAGCAGATTTTGGTAACTGGTATAATTACAAACCAAAAGCAAAAAATTCTATCACAGATTCTGAGGTATATTGCCTTGAGTAAATGTCGGTTACACCAACTGCACTGATGGCACCTGATAGGCCGAAACTGTGTTCACTGTCTGCAGTTTTGTACGCATACTTGCGCATTTGCATTTATGAGTGTAACTGTTTATGAACATGAAGTTCAGTTCACTGTGCATTGACCCTAGCAATAAAAAAAATGTAGCAATAAAAAAAAATCATAGGAAGCATCATGACGGATATTTATCGATTTTCTCCCCATCATCCGCTCCTGAGTGTCGTGCTCTGACGTTGTGACATCCCAACCATGGGCTGACTCATTGCAACTGGTCTCCCCGAAAAATGTAGAATGGTAAAAGATTGCACCTGCAGATTGAGCAAAATAGCGTGTGTTTTTCAGTGTTTTTCTTGCATCGGCAGCCTTCAGGTGTGTGGCGTAACAATTTTGATTGATGCAAACTTATGGCGTCATATTATTTGATTCCATTGGAACAAGTTTTAAATTTTCATGCACCAGCATAGGTCTATAGGCTAACTTTATGTCTAATTGGTTGATTAAATTTTTATGATTTGATTTGGTACTATTAATTCGTTCAAACCCTCTACTGCAAAGATGACTTCTGGACAAATTGAAAAATTAATGCAAAGGTTAGGTAAGATATCTTCCAGACAGGAGGAATATCAAAATAAATTTTAGGTGATAACGACAAAACTGCTGCTGCTTCTGATATTGTTTCAGAGTCCGTTCACCTCCAAGGAAGGCAATTTCAAGAGCTGACTGAAATGATAACATCAAAAAGGTGTGCTGTAGATCAAATTGCAGCCCAAGTACAGGAGAATGAAACGAGGCTCGAAGATATGGAACAATATGGCAGAAGCAACTGCTTAATTCTCCATGGATGCAAAGATTTACCTCCAAAGGATGCTGATAATAAGGTAGTAGAGAAGCATGTCATAGATGTGTTAAATTCTAAACTGCAATTGAACACCCTCTAACCAGCCATGACATTGACATTTGCCATTTTCTCCCCTCTAAAAAAAGGTGAGGAATCCTATTATAATTAAGTTTGTCCGAAGGACAGTTAGAAACAAGGGCGTTGGAAGATGGGGGCTGAGGGGAGCTGAAGCCCCCCTATATTTTTTCAGTTACCCCATAAAAATTTTAAGCCCCCCTTCAGCCCCTTTTTTTAAAAATTTATGACTATAGTGCACCCTATTGCACTTCAACGATGGCTTATGGCGTCACTTGTTATTCGTTTCTTTTCTTCATTGTTACCATCAAGCCAACGTACTAACTTTTGCAACTTTGTGACAAAAGTGCACATGAAGTTGGCCGAGTGGTTGGTGCATTGGGCTCCGAAGCTGGCTTCGCGGGTTCGATGCTCAACTAGGTCATCTCCATGATAAATGTACTTCACTACCACAAAAATCCTAAGCTGGAATTAAATGGCTTGAGATTAAAAAAAAAACAAAAACTTTGTGACAAAAGTGAACAAAATCGCAAAAAGTGTTGAATTTCCTAGTACCTTCGTGTACAAAGCCACTGTGTACTTATAGTTCTCACAGTGGACCCACTTTACAAAATAGCATTGTTACGTATGTCGCAAAAATGGGTGACCTTGTGATGTAATAATTGCATTTTAAAGAAGTTCATCATTCTGCTTTTGTTGCTGTTTCCAGAATTTGCTGTTTGTATTTTGTATTTTTAAAATTTTCAAGGAGACATTGCAGATAGCTTAACTACGTAGAAGAAATGAAAAAAAAGTGACAAGCAGTTCATAGTCTAATAAATACAATGAAATAGCTCGCCAATAGCTTATTTTTTTCATTCCTCAGGATAGGATGAGGCAATACGATTTGAACTGATGAACTCTCAACTCTGACTTTCGTTCTGGACACTGAGCACAGAGAGTGGTTCCACTGTTAGTAATACGAGATACACTGTGACAAAGCTCTGAGAGCTTTATTATGATGTCACAGTTAAATTTTCTCCAATTTTAATAGAAACTTCTGGGCAAATAACAGCGAAACAACAAAATATCAAATTAGAATTACAGTAGCAAGCGTGTACTAGGAGCAGTAGCGTAGCGAAAAATTTAAGAAGGGGAGGGGGTGCCATAATTTCCACAGTTTTTCTCAAGTTTCTTCTTTTTTTTTCGGCAGAACAAATTTAAGGCTGAAAACTTTTGAAAATTTAAATGCTGTAAATGGCTGTTTCAGTGCTTTCTGAATAATTTTAAGGCAAATTTTGTTTAAATTTTTGACCCTAAATACGAGTGCTGCGCCAAATTATCCTAAGCGAGCTCCTACTTTTCTAAGCGAGCTTGTACAGGTACAGCGCATTGATCGCTTTCTCGTGATGGGAGGATAAATATGCAACTAAATACAAAAAAATATGATGCATTTGTTCGCACATTAACGATTATGCGTGCTGGCGTAAAGCTTATCGCTATCGAAGAAGTTCGAAACTACAGAAAATTGTATGCATTAAAAACATTTAAAAAAATGGTTGGTGGGAGGAGGCATAACCCTCATCCTACCCCCCTGAATCCACCCCTGGCCATAAGCTACAGAACCATCAAAAGAGTCTGGCATATTTCAGTCACTTGGCACCATTAGTATTGTTCTTTTTCACTAAAAGGCAGAGTCAAAAGGGGAGGCATGGGACAATGCTCCCTCCCTAAACACGCTCCTACCTAGGAGCCTGAGACTAGGAGCTGGTGAACGGATAATCAGTTCGTTTAAAGAAGATTAATTAACACGTTTGCAAACGTCCATCTGGCTGCTGTGAGCTTTGCTAGCTAAAGGAAAGCTTGAGTTCACCTAGCTGTCTCCAAGTGACTTTTACTGAAGTAAAGTGCGTGGTACGCAAGACGTTTGTTGCGATACCAAAGAGGGGGGTCTGGAGGGCGAAGCCCCCCAGACGTTGGCATGGTAGCACAAATTTCAGCCCCCCCCCCTACTTAAAAGTACTTCCAAAGCCACTGCTTAGAAATGAATTTTTTAGTAATAAGTCAAAGCTGAAGTCCTTGGACTCGAACTCGCGGCTTGCAATTACTGAGTCGCTAACGAAAAGACGTCTCAAGCTCGTTGATGAATCTAGACGTGTTTTTGAGTTCAAAAATGTTTGGACTATGAAGGGTTTTGTGTATTGTAGATTCCAGTGGCAAAGGCATTATATCAATGACTTCAGCGATATCTCCAGAATTAGGTTAGGTCTTATTAAGTAAACTTAAAACTGAAACTAGATGGCAGCTGCAAGCACCCGCTTATGGCTTCCCAATCAAGCTTAGTAGGGACCCAAGCGTCTAAGGGAACAGCACTGTGACTTCGCTTTTACAACTTAAAAAAACAACAAATCCGTGCAAAGTATAGGTTGGCATTATCACACATGAAGTAAGTTTAATTTCCTGCAGCCTGTGCTCCATAAACTTAATAATATTGTAACGACTTTTTACATTTCTGTAATACAGTTATCGAAATCTTAGTAAAACTATTATCTTTAAATTTCTTCACGTGTACAGTGATAATGCTGCACAAAAAATCAAATCTTCATTATACTCGCCATATTACGCCCAAGCGTGTAACGAGTGGCGGAGCCCACCTACGCGGCGCAGCGCTTGGGCCACACAGCTACGAACAAACGTCGCAACGGTGGCGAGCCGTTGGCGACACTGTGACGATTTGGCCGACCCGGCAATCGAACCTCACACCTCCCGCACCGATAGGGTGGGCTTAGCAACTGAGCTAATTGGCCAGCACAATGCTGCACAAGTCTGCAGCAAAATCATCTTGTTTGTCTGACATTTCAAACAAGCTGGCAAATCTTGCAGTAAATTCAAACAAAAAACGCCATGATTCTTGAAGGATTTGTGCAGCTGCAAAAACGACTGCATTCACACAAAACGAAATTAAATCATCGAGCTTGTGTTCGATTCTAAGGGCAAGAAATCGCGGCATAAAACTCACTTTTATAGCAGCGATTACAGGGCTTAACAATCTGCGCAAAATGTAAAGGCTGCAATATTTCGCATAAGACTTCGCCCAAGTTATTGCAGATAAATCAATTGATTTCAATAAGGGACCACTTGTTGGTAAGTTGAAACTTAGAAGTTACAACTTAGTACTTACTTATGAATGGCAACTTTTTAGTAACTCAAAAAGTAATACGACTCATAAACCAACATTGCTTGCATTAAGTAAAAGGGCTGTGACTATTTCAACGAAAACTTTGACACTGATCAAGGTACAGCCAAACAGTGTTGAATTTGTCCAGTTACCCAATTGCATAAGGCGAGAATGAAATAAAGCAAACAAGTGCTGATTACAACCAACTTCGCAAAACCACAAGCCTGATGATCTGATAGCGGACTATGCTAGCAATTACTTTAACAAACTCTTCGCCGCAATGCGAAGACAGTTTCAATGCGAGGAAGCCGCAAAGCTAAGTCATGAGTCCAATGCACCAACCACTTGGCCAACTCCCATGTGCCCCTTATTGCTGCTTAAAACGTCAGTTTAAACACATACGGCTCACTCACGAATGAAAAAGTTTTAAGCTAAAATAGCTCAAAAATATGTTACCCTACTGCCCTTTAACGGATTAAAACAATTTGCTTGAATTTTATGAGGTTTCCTGAAATTTCACGTTTTTTACGTTTGACTCCAAGTCAGGTGCTCTGGGGTAACCCCTTGATTGTATTGATATTTTTGTTACCCACATTGAGGTTAATATCCTCCGGCAATTTGAAGGTCCTAGCTGTTGACGTTTAACAGTTTTGAGCTTGTGAATACTTTCTTATTTTTGACTTTTGACCCCAAACCACATGATTGCCACCCCCCAAAAGTTGTGAGACGCAAGTTTACGTCGAGGTCTATTATCCCTGAACATTTCAAGTCTCTAGCATCAGCGGTTCAAATGCCCTAGATTGCGCAAGATTGGCAACATCTATCGGTTTTTTGACCTTTGACCCCGAGTCACGTGACATAGAACGTTTATAGTTGGTACACTGCTAGCACATACTAAGACACACCAACCCTATACATTTCAAGTTGTTATGTGCTTTCAATCGGTAGTTATAAGCCAATTCACAATTTTTGCTTATCTGACCTTTGACCCCAAGTGACGTCACGCAAAACTAATCACTGTTGGTCGTTTTATACCCTAAGTGAGATGCATCTTCTCCACAAACTTGAAGGTCCTACCAGTTGCCATTCACAAGTTATTAGCGTTTGATCAATTTTCTTTTCATTTTATTTGATTGACGTTTGACGTTTAACCTGTTGACCGCCACCCCCCAAAAGTTGTTAGGCACAAGTTCACGTGGAGGTCTATCATCCCTGAGATTTTCAAGTCTCTAGCATCAGCGGTTCAAAAGTCTTAAGCTGCACAAAAATTTGTTAAGATTTGTTGATTTGACCTTTGACCCTAAGTGACGTCACAAACAGATAATTGTTGTGCTTATTTTTGTTCCCCACATTGATATGCATATACTGTAAAATATTGAAGGTCCTACCTGTAGTCATTCAAAAGTTATTAGGTTTTGGTAAATTTGGTTTTTTGACTTTTGACTTTTAACCTGACAACCGCCACCCCCCAAAAGTTGTTAGGCACAAGTTCACATTGATGTCTACCATCTCTGAACATTTCAAGTCTCTAGCATCAGCGGTTCAAAAACCTTGGACTGCGCAATATTGGCAACACGTTTTGTTTTTTTGACCTTTGACCCCGAGTCACGTGACATAGAACGTTTATAGTTGGTACACTGCAAGAGCTTATTAAGACACACCAACCCTACAAATTTCAAGTTGTTATGTGCTTTCAATCAATAGTTATACGCCAAACAACATATTTTCTTGTTTGACCTTTGACCCCAAGTGACGTCACGCAAAACTAATCACTGTTGGTCGTTTTGTACCCTGGTTGAGATGCATCTGCTCCATACAGGTAAAGGTACGGGACAGCGGATGCAAGCACACATTGTTTAGGCCATTTTCAATTGTCGGCCCATTACAATTATCAATCACAAATGATTGAACGCTGTTAAGGGACATAACATAACGAACAACACATACACAAAACCCTTCGCACTTCCGCTTGTGCCGAGCGCCTGGCACGAAAGCTGCGAATACTATTTTTAAAGTCTTTAGTATGACCCGACTGGGAATAAAACCCCAGTCTACCGGCTACCAAATGGACGATCTTAACCGATACACCAAGCGCCGGTTTTATCTGCTCCATAAACTTGAAGGTCCTACCAGTTGCCATTCACAAGTTATTAGCGTTTGATCAGTTTTTTTTTATCATTTTGTTTGATTGACGTTTGACCTTTAACCTGTCAACCGCCACCCCCCAAAAGTTGTTAGGCACAAGTTCACATGGAGGTCTATCATCCCTGAGATTTTCAAGTTTCTAGCATCAGCGGTTCAAAAGTCTTAAACTGCACAAAAATTTGTTAAGATTTGTTGATTTGACCTTTGACCCTAAGTGACGTCACAAACAGGTCATTGGTGTGCTTATTTTTGTTCCCCACATTGATATGCATATGCTGTAAAATATTGAAGGTCCTATCTGTAGTCATTCAAAAGTTATTAGGTTTTGGTAAATTTGGTTTTTTGACTTTTAACCTAACGATCGCCACCCCCCAAAAGTTGTTAGGCACAAGTTCCCATCGAGATCTACCATCCCTGAAAATTTCAAGTCTCTAGCATCAGCGGTTCAAAAGCCTTAGGCTGCACAAAATTTGGTGTTGAAAAAAAAAAGAAAAAAAAAAAAACGAATTTTTCGGAAACAAAATATTTTTTTTCTAGAAAGTGGGGGGCTGTCGGGGAAAGTTAGGGCGACCAAGGTGTAGACCTAGGTGGGACACACATTTGAACTCTAGGTCACTTTTGAATTGGAACAGTAGTTTAGCAGCTACAGCTGCTGGAAGTGTCAAAAAGTGCACAAATGGCCAAGTAAAAACAATATGGCTTCCCTTTTCGGGAAGCCATAATTAACGATTTGGCCTCTGATCTAGCCTATGACTAATTATTCACTCTATATAAGCTTTTGAGTTGTTTTTTTGTTTTTTTTTTTAACCAAATTTTAGTTTTTTTCCATAAATTCTAAGTTTTTACATAAACACGGTAAAGTGGAAACTGTTAAGGCACAAGTATGGAATAGTTTTTGAGTTTCAGAGTAATTTGACGAGTAAAATTTGCTCTCCTATTGGAACTATTAATGAACTCATTGCTAGCATACAGTAACAAACATATTTGGATTTATTATTATTTCTGACCTTTCAGTTCAAGATCAAACAGAGGGTAATAAAAATAGAGATTTGGTAAAGACTGTGATGTAACTGTATAGTATTTTGACGATTCATCGATCAGAAGAATTAGAACCTGCTAGCTTAATGTACAAATATTTGCACGATGACTTGCCAGTCACTTTTCGGTATCTTCTTGATGACAACCAGTTAGCTTTTGGTACCTCTCGTCAGACTAGAAACTAATGTAATTTATTCCCACGGTTTTGTAGGATCAAATTGACTTAACAATCTTTGAAATATTGAGGTCCGCTAACTTGAAATTCTATTCCAATAACCATTCGGCAAAACATATCGCACAATTCTTTCAAAAAAACGATTAAAAAAAACGTGCATGACTTGACCTACGACTCTGGTAATTTGTGAATTTATTAGATATGTGATAGAAGTTCATACCGTAATTGTATTAATATTGTATTTAAGGGCAAAAACAGATATCAGCTGTTAGTTTTTCTTGTTACAGATTTTAGTTTCTGCAACCATCTCCCAATCGATGAGCATTTCAAATTTCTTGGTTTTCCTACTTCCATCCCAACAATCTTACGTTGTATGAAACATTTCTTCAATCTGTATCAGTTTTGCTGCGTGTAATCAACTGACTAGAACAATTTAAACGAATTTACTGATGAAAGTTTATTATTAATATTTTTTTAACCACTAGGCTACCGGTACCGTACTTAAACGTCAAATCATAATTGGATGCAGCTAGACTTTCATTCAAGTAAATTTTGCTTTCCATCCATTTTATATTTTTGGTCATTGTACTCTTTACGTGGCGTAAGTTATTGTTTTTGTTTTTTTTTTTTTAGTATAGCAAATTAAATTTAACCTAAGGTGCAGCGAACGTGCATTTTTTTTTTATTAAAGTTGAGTTTATTTTTTAATTTCTGCGCGTCTCAACGTATAGTCCGGCAGCCCAGAGGTCTGAGCCTAGCTGAAAGCTTACCAATTTTTGTCCCTATTATTAAGTACTTCAAACCATGCACAAAATCAGATTTCTGCCGGGTCAGGGGTGGTGGGTGTGGCCAGGGTGAGGGGGTAAAGAGGGTATAATCGTTGCGCTGGCACAACAAGTTACTTACCCTATAAAAGTAGCTTTAGTCGTTTATAGTCACAGTAGAGCTCTCATTTTGGGCTTAAACGTAAGACGAAAAAACACAAAATACATTTAACAAAAAGGTTTCAAGTTTATTTTGTTATGACGTCATGATAATTCAGCTTGAACTTGATTTTGCTCAATTTTTTTGTAGTCGATGTGCATAACTTTAGCCATAGCATCTAAGTTTATTGAAGCAAGTTAATAAAACTTGTTACAGCAGGAAAGTGGTTTCTCACCCACAAAATGAAACTATTTGCACGCTTTTATGATGAACACAGACAAAATAACGCGCTAATATACAAAGACGCATGGTTAATTTTGGACGCTTTTTCATACAATGCGAGATCCGCATGACTGATTTCTCTATAAAATTGCATGGCGTTTGGGCTATTTTATGTTGAAATACGTTTCTTTCGCTGTATTCTTCAAGAAAATTGCAAATAATTAATGCGAGGTATAAGGATATAGAGGGCTTCAAATTTGGTTATAGAGATATAAAAAGCTTCAGTTACAAGCACCCCAAAGTTAAGGATTTTTTTGTGAATTGAATAACCCTTATAAAAAACCCACGGGTAAGTTTTATGTTGGTTTCATCAATCACTTAGTTAAATCGTTTGCAATTTCGTATCTCGAAGTTGAGTTAATTCTACTTTAATCCAGGTTTAATTGATGAATTGGATTGCCACGTTCGATTATTCCCATAAACCCTGAAAATAATGTTAAAACATTATTTAAATTTATTTTACGATAGTTAATCAAGTTTTCGCTGATTTACTGTAAATTGCATAATGTAATACTTTTTGTTTCGCTGTTTAGGCCTGAAGTAACCGAAACAGGGGCTATTATTTACATTAAATTTACAATATCGTCTGAAAATGTATAACCACAACAATCGTTTACACAAGTTCTTACTTACGATAAGTAAGACCTGTCTCCACAGCAAATGCTGCTGTCAGATTAAAGTTATCACACGATTTTGCAACAGAACTCATACACATTGACAACTGAAAAACGCGTTGATTGCCTAATGAAGAAGATTACAGTTTGCAACTAATTACGCTCGAGAACACAAAAGTACAAAGTATCATCACTCTGGGTTCGAGCCTTTATCTCAATCTTCCCTCCTTCATAAAAGATCCTATATAATACAAACACACAATAAGCATTAATATTACATTGCAGAGGTAAGACCTACGATACAAAATTTAACACACGAGATAACTGAACAAAAGTGCATAAAATTTAGTAATCATAAACATTATTTCATATTCTGTCGGGACGCTTACATGTTCGTGTAGAACGTCTAGCAGGTGTTGGGTTGGTAGGTGGGGGAAGAAAAGCGTATGAATCATTACGACAAGAGGTTTGAAATTCAGCTGGGTCGGGATCCGAAAATATAGATTTTGAAGCATTAGTTGAATAATCAGGGTTTAAAAGTAAAGGTTCATCGGCAGTAGCATTGCTTTCAGGTTGAGCTGAAGTTACATTTTCTTGTGATTCTAGTGACAACGAATCGGAGACCTCACTGGTATCTTTGTTCGTTTTTGGACACGGTGCTAAGTCTGATAGAGAAACCGTAGATTCTCTTCCATCAGGAAAACGAACTTGGGCGAAGTTGGGATTGGCTTCTAGAAGTTCCACTTCATCCACATAAGGATCGTTCTTTTCTCACGAAACGGCATAGCAGTACTGGTCCTGGTTGGACAAGCCAGCTGGGCAATGCTTTGCCAATCATGCTTCGTCTGTCAAAGCCGAGAAATCGCTCATAGGGTGTAGAGTTTGTTTTGGTGCATAGAAGACATCGAACAGAATGTAAAGCTTCAGGTAACACGCTCTCCCAAGCTTTCTGCGGTAGTTCGTAATTTCGCAAAAATAGTTTCACATTCTTCCAAACGGTTTGATTGATGCGCTCACATTGGGAGTTGTCAGTCGGATGATAAGGTGTGCTTCTACTTGTGGCAATACCTCTGGTTGTCAGATATTCTTTAAGTTCTTTTGACATGAAGGAAGAGCCTCTATCGCTGTGTACATATGATGGAAAGCCAAACATACAAATTAATGTAGTCAAATGCGAAATGACAGTGGCAGTAGTTATATCACGGCAAGGAAAAGCAAAGGGATACCGGATGAACTCGTCGATTACAAACAGTACGTACTTGTTGCATCCATCCAAAAGACTTTTAAAACCAATACTGATTCTTTCCCGGGGGCGCATTGCCTTTATGAGTTTTTCTTTAGGTTTCTCGTAGAATCTCGGTTTGGTTTCGGCACAAACTTGACAGCTTTTACAAACATTCTTTACATCTTCAATGGTAAGTTTTTTGTTCTGACGAAATGTGACAAACGTGATATTCCAGGGTGACCTAGTTGCTTGTGTATATTGGATAGAATAAATTCATTTGTCATGGAAGATATTCTGGAAAAGGTATCAGGTACCACATTAGCTTTGCCAGGTGGATGTTCTATTCGGTAGTCAAAGTTTCCGAGTTCTGAACGCCAAATATGGCGTTTTTTATTTTACCTAATCGCGTGGGATTAAACATGAAAGAAACGGCACGCTGATCAGTAATGAGGGTGAAACGTCGGCCATGTAAATAATCGCTCCATTTTCGAACTGCATCAATTATGGCTATTGCTTCTTTTTCGATGATGGAATATCACATTTCACAAGGAGTAAAACTTCTTTTTCGATGATGGAATATCACATTTCACAAGGAGTAACAGTAAATCAGCGAAAACTTGATTGACTATCGTAAAATAAATTTAAATAATGTTTTAACATTATTTTCAGGGTTTTGGGGAATAATCGAACGTGGCAATCCAATTCATCAATTAAACCTGGATTAAAGTAGAATTAACTCAACTTCGAGATACGAAATTGCAAACGATTTAACTAAGTGATTGATGAAACCAACATTAAACTTACCCGTGGGTTTTTCATAAGGGTTATTCAATTCACAAAAAAATCGTTAAAAAAATAAAACAACAGCTCAGATGGCCGAGTGGTATAGAGCGTCTGTCTCTTGAGTGGTAGACTCGGGTTTGATTCCGAGTCGGGTCCAACCAATGACTTTAACATTGGTATTCACAGCTTCCCTGCTTGACGCTCAGCATTAAAGGGACAGTGCGGAGAACAAGCCGGCAAGTTTACTTGTTGTGCCGTTGGGAAAGGCACTTAGCGGGATTCCCCCATCTTGGTGTGGTAGACAGATGGCTGGCAATTCCTAAGCGAGCTCGTATAGCGGATTGATCGCTTTCTCGTGATAGGAGGATAAATATGCAACTAACTAACTAACTAACTTTGGGGTGCTTGTAACTGAAGCCATTTATATCTCTATATTCAAATTTGAAGCCCTCTGAACTGATCTTTACTTCTATACATTTATTAACAGCCTAAACAAACTTAAAACAATGCATCACATTCTAAAGAAATAGAAATAAAAGTACTTGCCAGTTGTCACTAAAAAAAAACACTGCTTCTCTCTCATTTGAGAACATGAACTGAGGGCTTCGCTGGAGTCGAGGCGACAAGACAACGACTTAGATTGCACAACACAGATCACGTAATAAACAATCCGCTGAAGGTTTAAGGCAACCAATTAAATGACAGAGAACAGATCCAGGAAACGAACAACTGATTAAACTATTATTACATTCACCCCTCCTAAAAGTAAAAAAAACACTCAACATAAATCAAAAATATTAGAGCAAAAAACTTAGCATTAAAAATTGACACCATATCGTAGGGGAGGCACACCTTTATTAGACCTAGATGACCGTCTAAGTTCATGGGGGACAGGTTCCGGCAAATTGCTAGCTTCGGTATTCTGATTATCTTCTTGATTTGCGGTAACAGAGTGGTTGATATCAGCGGGAGAAACATCTTTTTGCTGCGATGGTTGAGGTACGTCATCAGCATCATGATCCTCTACTGACACAAAGTTATCGGTCGCAGGACATGGAGACAAATCACGTAATGAAACTGTGACTTCTCGCCCGTTTGGATAACGCACATTTGCATAGGTAGGGTTTAAATGAATGACTTCTGCTTCTTCGACAAGTGGTTCACTTTTGCAAGATCTGACAAAACGCTTAACGTAGACCTTTGAGCCAGGAGAAGTCATCCAAGACGGTAGTGATGTGCCAGTGCAAGATCTGCGCTGAAAACCAAAAAATCGCTCGTGAGGCGTCACATTTGTTGCCGCGCAAACAAGCGACCGAATTGAATGCAACGAGTCAGCCAACACCGCTTCCCATTGCGTAAGAGATAGGTTAGCTTCTTTCATTGCAAGCTGTATGGTCTTCCACACTGTTTGTACAGTTCTTTCCGCTTGACCATTTCCAACTGGGTGATATATACTTGATTTGCTCGATGAGATTCCCCGTTGCATTAGGTAAGTTTTAAACTCCTTCGAGATAAAACAAGAACCATTGTCAGAATGAATAAATCCTGCAGTTCCACGAAGTGTAAAAATTTGATCAAGGCACTGTGTAACTGTGCTGGTAGTCATATCTTTGCATGGAAAAGCAAACGGGAAACGCGAGTACTCGTCCACAACAATAAGCAAATACTTATTACGAGTAGAGGATGGTAAAGGTCCCTTAAAATCCATACTATGGCGTTCCATGGGTTGAGTCGCCTTAATCAATGTTCCTTGTTCCGGTTGATAGAACGTCGGCTTCACTTCAGCGCATGTTTTGCATTGCGATGTTACACGTTTAACATCTGTTGTTGAAAATGGCAAATTTTTAGTCCTCACAAAATGTAATAATCTTGAAACGCCAGGGTGACACAAATTCTTGTGTATATCTTGAAGAGTATTTAATGTCATAGCGGTAACGGTACATAAAGCCCTGGTAAAGGTATCTGGTCCAACATTGCGTTGGCCAGGTCGATATTTTATTATATAAGAAAATGGAGCGAGTTCCATGCGCCATTTTTGTACTTTATCGTTTTTGATTTTGGTCCGGCGCCTACTATCGAGCATGAATGAAACGGATCGTTGATCCGTTATTAAGGTAAATGTATTTCGTGTTAACAAATGTCCCCATTTGCGAACCGCCTTCACAATAGCAGTAGTTTCCTTTTCATAAGCTGGGTAATGGATTTCACTTCCTTGTAATGTACGAGACATGAACGCAACAGGTCTTCTCCCTTGATTTAAAGTCGCTGACACGGCAATATCAGGTGCGTCACACTCAATAACAAAAGGCAAAGACTCGTCAATAGATTGCAGTGCCGCATTACTTGAATCAGTTTTCAACAAATTAAATGCATTTAAGGCGTCTTCGTTTAAAGGAAAATCTTTTGCCTCGGCAAGGGGTCGAATTTTGTCAGCAAAACAATTTATCCATTTTGCATAATACGCAAACATGCCTAGCACACGGCGAAGTGCTTTGAAATTACTAGGGGGAGGAAAATCAATCAAGGTCGCATACGTTCTGGATCAGGCTTAATACACATGTTTCCAACAACTTAACCAAGAATGTTTATATTTGATACAGAACTAACAGTTTTGCTGTCAATTAAGGTAAAATTACGACGAGCAATGGCTTCAGAAAATGTTTTTACATTTTTATCGTGCTCCAACTGAGTTTCACCAGCCACAGTAACGTTATCTAAAAACGCAAAAGTATCTTTCAAATTCTCGTCTTTAATAAATTTCATTATTTGACGTTGAAAAACTGCAACACCATTTTTTTACACCGAATGGAACACGTGTAAATTCATACAAGTTACCATTAGCTTCGAAAGCGGTATATTTTCGCTCGGATTTTGACAACTCAATCTGATGATAGGCGCTGCGCAAATCGAAAGTAGAAAACAGCGAATACTGTGAAAGTTTGTTTATCATATCGTCTATGTGAGGAAGAGGATATGCATCGAGTTCTGTGTATAAGTTAATAGTCTGTGAATAATCAACACAAAGCCGCTTTCTGTGGCGATTTAAGTCATCTTTCACAACAATTACCTGTGCTCGCCAAGGTGAAGACTTGGTTGAATCACACCTTCCTCGTTTCAATTGTTGATAGTCTCTTCAATAAACTCTTGATCTTCTTTGCTGAAACGTCGCGATTTCGTAGCAATAGGTTTCGCTCCAGGAGACAGATTGGAAAACAATGATACCGCTTCAGTCGACGCAGCGGCTAAGGCGCAGTTTGCCTTATTAGATATAATCATGTCTGGTGAAGATCGTCGAATTCGAAAATTAGACGCTGATGTTGACTTTGAAAGTCCAGTCCCAAAATCACATCACTGCAAAGATTTTCGAGAACGTTTAGTCTCGTTGCTTTATAAGAAGTGTCTTTTATCGCGACGTCGACTAAACAAAACCCACTAGACTTTGTTTTGACCGTTGATGATGTCATTCGGATTTCACTTTCTGACGGATATATTTCCAGTTTTAAAACTCTACAAACTTTTGAGTTTAAGCAATCAAATTCTTTTTATTCACCTTGATGGATAGAGAAGACTTGAGCAAACTTCCTGGGCAAGCAGCAGTGTTTACGCAAAGTGATGGGAAAAGTGCAGCACTACGATTTGGAGATAGCGATTTCTTCGGATTGTTTCGCGATCTTTTTGATTGACAGACTCGTGAAAAATGTCCTATTTTTCCGCACAAGTAACACGTAGCGTCCAACACTGGGCAACTTTTTCGAAGGTGGTAAGACTGACCACAAAAGTAGCATTTCCTCAACCTTGGCTTTAGCCGAGCACTAACTTTAGCTACCGGTTTCTCGCTCTAGGAACTAGTTTGATTTTTTGTTTGGTCATTTCGTGCAACAGCTGCGGAGAGCTTACCCTCAGAGAAATATGCAGCGGAATGTTCTTGAGCCAGCTGTAGCGACAATGCCGATTTATAAGCTTGATCTACCGATAATTCAGCGTTCTCTAGAAGACGTTGGCGTATGTGATGTGATGACAAGCCATTAATGAAAGCGTCTCGCACAAGTTCCTGTCGATATTCTTCTGCTGTTACGTTTCTGAGATTGCAATCTTTGCTTAGAGTGTGTAGGGCATGCAAAAAATCTTGCAAGGTTTCTTCCGGTTTGTGCTTTCGAGTTGCAAGTAGGTGCCTTGCAAAAACTATATTTGGGGATTTGACGTATATTCCTCTGAGTTTTTGGATAGCGGCATCGTATGTCTCGCAATCTTCAATCATCTCGTACACATTAGCGCTAACGTAAGCGCACAGTAATCGTAGTTTGTTTGATGCTTGGGCTTCCTGTCCTTGCGCTGTTACTAATTGCATAAAATTTTCTAGCGTTTTGAACCAATGTTTAAACTGCTTTCCAGATTGAGGGTCACTTGGTTCTGCATCAAATCTTACCGGTCGCAACAGTTCATTAAATGCAGCCATAATTAAGTTTGTTTAATTGAACTGATCTTTACTTCTATACATTTATTAACAGCCTAAACAAACTTAAAACAATGCATCACATTCTAAAGAAATAGAAATAAGTACTTGCCAGTTGTCACTAAAAAAAACACTGCTTCTCTCTCATTTGAGAACATGAACTGAGGGCTTCGCTGGAATCGAGGCGACAAGACAACAACTTAGATTGCACAACACAGATCACGTAATAAACAATCCGCTGAAGGTTTAAGGCAACCAATTAAATGACAGAGAACAGATCAAGGAAACGAACAACTAATTAAACTATTATTACACCCTCTATATCCTTATACCTCGCATTAATTATTTGCAATTTTCTTGAAGAATACAGCGAAAGAAACGTATTTCAACATAAAATAGCCCAAACGCCATGCAATTTTATAGAGAAATCAGTCATGCGGATCTCGCATTGTATGAAAAAGCGTCCAAAATTAACCATGCGTCTTTGTATATTAGCGCGTTATTTTGTCTGTGTTCATCATAAAAGCGTACAAATAGTTTCATTTTGTGGGTGAGAAACCACTTTCCTGCTGTAACAAGTTTTATTAACTTGCTTCAATAAACTTAGATGCTATAGCTAAAGTTATGCACCCCGACTACAAAAAAATTGAGCAAAATCAAGTTCAAGCTGAATTATCATGACGTCATAACAAAATAAACTTGAAACCTTTTTGTTAAATGTATTTTGTGTTTTTTCGTCTTACGTTTAAGCCCAAAATGAGAGCTCTACTGTGACTATAAACGACTAAAGCTACTTTTATAGGGTAAGTAACTTGTTGTGCCAGCTCAGCGATTTTACCCTCTTTACCCCCTCACCCTGGCCACACCCACCACCCCTGACCCGGAAGAAATCTGATTTCGTCCACGGAAATGTCACGGGTTCGCATTGGTCTCAGAGCTGAAAAATTATTTCATGCCCTCTACGTCTTGTGCATAAAAAACAGGAACATGGTATGCTTTCTCAAATTAATTAATTATGAAGTGGCATAACACCAGCCAAAACATTTTGATAAAATGTAGTAGGCCTACCACATCACAAATGCTCTTTCACCAGGAAATTACACGTTATCCCTAGTCAGGTTATTTATCCACCTGCATGTAGAGTTTTGTAGACTTGTAGAAAACCACTAACCAATTAAATACTTTAAATGTCTGGTGAAGATGCAACTTCCCTGATATCTTTGCATGCTATAGTTAATGAACTTACCCATAGACACGTAAGAAAATAAGGGCGGTTGTACAGGAATCAAATACTTCAATTTCTGCTAGCTAACACGTTTAGACCATTGCGAGGAATATGTCAGAAAACAACCGCACGACTGATCGAAAATGGAAGAGATCCAGCGTATTCTGTTTCTTCCTGATCAGAAAGCTATTGCTGAGTCGCAAAGCAAACAAATCATGTGCTGCAAAACACATTGCGACCGTAGCGTTCTCTCGAAAATTTATGTTTGTTCCTTTAAGTAGGCGTGTCCCTCAGGTTAGAAACCAATGCTTCGTACGTACTGTATTTTGCTACGTTTTTCAATATTAATTTAATTAACGTTTTTCAAAAAAATTATTTAACCAGTTAATGCTAGTGTATATATTCGACGGAAAAGTTAAAGTGCGAACAACAAAATTGATGTCTCAGATATATATTTTAGCACTGTGGCCAATACAGAGACTCTTGCTTGCCTTGGATATACGCCATAGCTACCGCAATAGCCGTCAACGAAGTTTGGTCATATTTTGATAATGTGGAAAATGGTGGGGTAAAGCTTAATCTTAAAAAATGCAAATATGAGGCAAAAACAGTGCAAACATTGCGAAGTCAATGTAGTTCTGCAGTCAAATTACATTTTTTCAGCATCTTGCATTTTTTTTTTGCACAGCTATGAAAGATTTGAGCAACTTAATTCACAAAAAATCTTATGGAGATGAAGACTAGGAATGTTTGTGACCAGTTTAGCAGCTACTTTTTGAACAATTTCTGAGACAGAAATGAAAAGTTACCGAAATGAAATATTTAGCAATGTCACTATTGACTGAAACGAAAGCAAATTTCATATTTCCACCGGTTAAGTTTTCAATGTAGATGGGCACAGCATCGCGATAAAATCTGCTTGTTATTTAGTGATAAGGTAAAATTTTGGGGTTCCAGAGATTAACTTTCGTTAATATTTTGTTCCGTTCATGACTCATGATCCGCAAAACTTTTGGGCAAAATCATGCAAATACATGATAAATTTAGCAATTAAGATTAAAGGAACAAAAAAATATTATATTATGCAATTTACAGTAAATAAGCGATAACTTGATTGACTATCGTGAAATAAATTCAAATAATATTTTAACATTATTTTCAGGGTTTAAACAGTTGGTTGGTGGTACAGAACTTGAAGATTGCCAGAAGGTTTCATATTTCTTGAAGCTTTTCATCTGACACTTGTCAAGGGAATCGTCAAAATAAAGAATGTAGAGCTGAGACCGCTTATAAAAGCGCGAGAAGAGAAAAGAGAAACAGTTTCTGATTGGACGAAAAGTGTCGATCAATCAAAAACAAAAGCGCTAGTGAGAGATTTTCAGCGCGTAGATAAACTCTTTTTGCCGGCAGAGGATCGGTTGAGAAATTTTAATGTAAGTGGCTTCTAAGGCAGATAGATGAAAAGCCGAGCGACCTTTTGAAAGGATTGAAAATCTGTCATCGCTGTAGTGTAAGGCACAAGATTGATTGGTCAGCAGATGTTGTCCAATTGCCGAGTCGCAAATAGGTTCGTGATTGGTCAATTTGCACGAGCGATTGAAGGCCTTGCGATCTTGAGAAACTTGACCAGTTCTCACAGATTTGGGAACGTGTTGCTTGATTCTGTCCTGCAGCCGTTGAGATGTGCGACCCACGTACCGACTGTCGCAGTGGCACGAAAATTCATAAACGATATTGCTCTGTTGAGAAGCAGGAAGCACATCTTTTTTGCTTGCGGGCAGAAGTTGTCTAGTCGTAAAAACGACGCGAGGCTCCACAGAGAAGTAACAGCGTTGAGCTGCTGAAGCGACTTGCTTTCGAACCTCGTCGAAATAGCACTCAACCATGGAAGATGTAGACAAACAGGACATTTCTTCGGTCCGTATGACGGTGGTCTGCGGAAGTTTCGTATCTTCCTGGTAATGGAAGAGTTGACCACGTGGTCGGGATAGCCATTTTCAGCCATGATGGAACGGATCTTGTCTAATTCGCTCGAGAGTTTACTTTTGGAGCAGATCATCAGAACACGATGGACTAGAGTGTTAATGAGGCTGATTTTCTGCTTCCTCGGGTTAAAAGAATTCCAACGTAGGTATTGTCCTGTAACTGTAGGCTTTCTGTAGACGGAAGTGATGAATTCAGTATCATGTTTCTCAACGAGAACATCGAGAAACGGAAGACAATTGTCACACTCTTTTTCAAACGTGAAGCGTAGAGAAGGATGGAGAGAGTTAAGGTGACAGAGAAACTCTTCACAATCCGCTTCAATGTTAACGCAACAAAGGTATCATCAACGTAGCGATGGCAAGGAAGAGGTCTTTTTCACGTTTTAAACAGCTTGGTTTCCTCACGTTTTTTCCCGTGCTCTCCCTTTACTCTACCTACTGCATCAGCGATTCTTTTATCTTCGTTGACACCCTCCGTAACTCTGGCCTCTCACCTTCTTCTGTCTTTTTCTGTTCTTTTGACGTGTCTAGCCTCTTTACTAATGTCCTCCTCGCAGAGACTATTGAAATATGCGCAGACGTTCTGTACAATAGTGTTCTCACATCTCCTCCCTTCCCGCGTAATATTTTTGTTGAACTGATGCAAACCGCCTCGTGCTCAGTTGAATTTAGTTTTAACAACATTATGCATAAGCAAATTGACGGCGTAGCTATGGATCGCCTTTGGGACCAGCTCTTGCCAACATCTTTGTGGGTTTTTGTGAATCTAAGCTGTTTTAAAACGTGAAAAAGACCTCTTCCTTGCCATCGCTACG
>OZ023245.1:1820555-1874762 GCA_964006365.1 Trididemnum miniatum
TATGTTGATTTTTTCACTGCTTGTTAGGGACCATCCGGTTTTTTACATTAAGAAGGAATATATTTATTGAGGATCCATAAAAATAGAAGACATCTTATGTAATCACAATACCTCTATGTGCTAACAATTGGCAACAATTCTGTCTGTTTTTTACCCGTATTCAAAATTTCTTTTAAGCCTTGAGTATGTCAAGGAGAAGGTTAGCTTTGAGATGTATTGTTCTATAGAGGTGCAAAGCTGGAGATTTAGCGATTATTCTGAGTTTTATTTAGGGGGTGGGGGATGCTATGCTGCACTGATGAGACCTAATAAGGTCGAAACGCGTCTGCAGCTGCAAAAACGGGTTAGTTAAAGTACAGAAACTGGTTGGGAGATTAGCTATAGGTTGGGTCAAAAGGGTTTTCATGGTGTGGAGTTGCTATCTCCCCGCGGAGTAATTTCATTTTCTAAGTTTGACCATAGGCCATCAGATCAAGCTTATAGTCAGTCCTAGACTTTAGTCCTAAACTTTAGACTTTAGTCCTAGACTTTAGACTCATAGTCAGTCCTAGCCATCAGATCAAGCTTATAGTCAGTCTTAGACTTGAAAGCAGTCCCTTACTTTATAGTCATCACGGGGGTGTAGTGTGTAGTAGCACCTGATATGTCTTTGCTACCTCTGTTGTGTGTATGCACACCGTCATTGCCATGCAGGACCATTAACATCATGTCTCCCAATGAAATCGAGAAACAAGAAACGCGAATTAACCTTTATGGGTATTAGGTAGAATAAAGGTTATCTGGAAGAATGCATTGTAGGTTGATGGATGTACTTCATGGATTTGAAGCTCATAGCACCACTGAAGAGACTTAATTTAATAGTCGAAACTTTAGTAATTGCTTGACACTACGGAATGTGTTAATTTTCTATAATTGTGTGGCTGATATAAAAGAAAATGGTTTTGTCAAAGGCATGGTAGACTATCGCATATCTAGACAAGCACGCATTTGGACAACCAAGCAACCTCTTCAAAACTATTCACTGAAGTGACAAACAGTCAATTAATGAGAAGCAGTTATTAGGCAAACCATTATTCGTAAAACAATGCCACGTTAGTCAGCAAACAAAGGGAGAGAACACTAAAGTTTAGTTTAGTGACTAAACAATGGCTTTGTAACAAGTAAAACGAATACAACAAGCACTGTAACCACGCACATGCGCTGCATTTTTTTGCGAGAAAAGCAGTAAATGCAATAACTTCCGCATGCTTTCGCGGTGCCCCTGGCAAAGTCTCGCGGCTCCCCAGGGCGCCACGGCTCCCAGTTTGGGAACCCCTGCCCTAATGCAAAGCCTTTGCTTATCGATAATTCAATATTTCTCACGAAATCATTCTATAGAACTTTCGCATTGTTCTTACCAGTTCATGTAGATAGTTCACTAAACTGCAGGATATAAGTAATCTTAGAAATAAGTCTTTCATCCATCATTAACTTCAACAAGACTATTTTTTATTTTTCAACAATGTTTTCATAAGTAAGCATCTTTTGTTTCGTTCCAGTGGCGTAGCTAGAGGTTCTGTCGCCCGGGGCGGTTCAAAAAAATCTCCGCCCCCAAATGAGCAATAATTTTTTAAGAATTAATCAGCTTCAAATCCGGTCATCTATTCTGCAGGACAAAATATGCGTCAATTAAAAGCGCGCTGGTTCGCAAACCACAGCAATGATTGCGAAGCTATAGTGTGTACTAACAAGGTTAGTTAATTAATGTCTTTCATTTCCGTGGAGTTAACACAACAATAATACGCAAAAATTATATGTAATGTGTGTGTCGCATCTAAGATTTGGCAAAGGGGGGTTCATAACCGGGGGTATGGGGGTTTCACCCCAACGAATTTTTACGGTTTTCACATTAAAAAAAACACTCATTTTAGCACACTTTTTAATCGAAAAAGGGCATGCGGTGATGCAGTCACTATTGACCAGTGGCGTAGCGAGAAATTTTGAAAGAGTAATAATTTCCACCTTTATTTCAAGCGTATTTTTTTTTTCGGCAAAACAAATTTGAAGCTGAAACAAGAAAGCTCTAGGGGGGTCCGGAGGCATGCTACCCCGGAAAATTTTTGAAAATTTACATGCTGTAATTGCTATTTTAGTGCTTTTTGAATGATTTCCAGACAAAGTTTGTATCAACTTTTTGACCCTGATTCTGAGTGCTTCGCCAAATATGATGCCTTTTGTACGCAAATTTTTGATTAGGCTATGCGTGCTTAAGACGTAAGAACAGAACAGAACTTTTTTAGTTGACGCGGGCAAGACACACACTTCAATTTAGCTATTAGGCGTATGAAACAAAAACACGAGCGTCAAGGTATAGCGCAAAAGATCATTATTCTGCAGCCGAAGGCTGCAAGGTTGCCGAGTCTGCGCCTTCTCATAACAAGGCTTATCGCTATCGTAAGACTTATCGCTATCGAAGAGGTTCGAAATTATGGAAAAATTGTATGCATCAAAAAATTTTTTTGAAAATGGCCCGTGGGAGGATGCATAACCCTTATCCTACCCCCCTGAATCCGCTTCTAGCTATAAGCTACAGAAACCATCACAAGAGTCTGGCATATTTCAGTCACTTAGCACCATTAGTTGTTCTTTTTTACTAAAAGGCAGAGTCAAAAGGGAGGCATGGCCCAATGCTCCCCCCCCCCTTTCCCCCTAAATACGCTCCTGCTATGGGCAATGCAAAAATATTTCCGCAGCTTATGGTTAAAAGCAAAGTCTTGGCTAAAATAAGTGAAAGGAGGCTGCAACCATTGTTTGTTCGAGAAATTGCAGGCTAAAGTCAGGTTTTAACTCTTTATTGCATTGCCAAAGGGAGGGGGGCATGGCGAATCAAATAATGCAAAGACGAAGGAAAACAGTACGCAATTGTGACATAATAAACATTAAAATCAAATCTTTATTATACTCGCTGGAATATATTGAAGCGTAGACGAGATGACGGGCCCATTTCCGTAACGTTGTGCCTGGGCACTGAGCAACACAATAAGATGATTTACGACTAAGCGATATAGTAAAGTAATGGTTGTTCAAAAATAGTTAGGAAAAAAGTTTCATAAAGCTTATCCAAAATGCCGCCCTGCGGGTGAAACCCCCAGCCGCCGGAGGCCAAGGGGGTCTGGGAAGTAGCCCCCAGCCGTCAACAAATTTTTACGGGTTTCACATAAACAACACTCATTTTAACACATTTTTTTATCGAAAAAGGGTGTGCAGTGATGCAGTCACTACGGACAATGCAAAAATATTTCCGCAGTTTATGTCTAAAAGCAGAGGCTTGGCTAAAATAAGTGAAAGGAGGCTGTAACCATTATTAGTTCAAGAAATTGTAGATTAAAGTTAGGTTTTAGCACCTCATTACATTGCCAAAGGGGGAGCATGGCGAATCAAATAATGCAAAAATGAAGAAGAAAACGGTTTGCAATTGTGACATAATAAACATTAAAATCAAATCTTTATTTTACTCGCTGGAATACAGTGAAGCGTAAACGAGATGGCGGGCCCATTTCCGCTACTTTGAGCCAGGGCGTTGAGCACCACAGTAAGATGATTTACGATTAAGCGATATAGCATACGTAATGGTTGTTCAAAATAATTAGGAAAAAATTTACATAAAGCTTATGAAAAATGCCGCCCCCCGGGCGTGCCGCCCGGGGCGGACCCCCCTCGCCCCCCTTGCTACGCCACTGTTTCATTCACTTGCTGTAAGTACTTGCGCAATTGAAACCTCGTACAACACCGTCGTCCATTGAATGCTTCCCGTTTGTTCTTATGTCATATTACACGTAATTTTCGCAATGTTCTTTAGTTTAAATTATACAATTATTTAATGGTAGAAATACTGTAAGATTTTGCTTATTGGTAACTTGACGTTGACTACGCGATATTTCTTCATACGTACCAACAACGTTTCCTTAAATAAACGCCTCTTGATTTGTTTGCTTGTTACCTGCTGGAATTTAAGAACTAGGTAATATAAAAACATTTAAAAACACTGATGCGTCGACTTATCTTCAAAACTTGTAAAAATCGTGTTTATAAAATCAATAGAAAATAAAGAAGAGAAAGATTATAAAAGTGCGCAAGTAAGCATTCCGAATCCAAATGTCTCACGCCGAAATATCGGGTTTCGCCTGAAGCTTTTTCTCTCGTAAATATACTAACCTGCAGACGTCACCGATTTGAAAGTAAACTACTTTTTCTTAAATCAGTAAACCACGTTAAAAGCCTATCGCGTGCCATGTTGTGCACCCCTGGTTTACAGCGTTCATTTGCACATTTGGGGCAAATTTTAGATAGACAAAAAAATACTGATTTTGTAAGACGTGTTTTTCAGCTATTTCACTGCGTTTCTTCTTCTATTTACGTATTACAAATTTTTTGTTTATTACAAAGTGGATTCTTCCTTCTCGTGCATTGCCTCCAACGCGTGCATTTTGCAGCAAAATAATGGTGAGTTGTGAGCATTAGATTAGAGAATTGCCTACTGATAGAACAATTATAGCTAGCAATTAAAGAACTGAGTTGCATCCTACCATAACTTTTAACATCGAACATTCTCAAGCTTAGCTTCACTAATCTCCTGCCAAAAACGTTTCGACAACTGATTTGTTCCTGTTCTTACTCCCTTTACTGGTAATGGTTTTCTATAAATTTTGTTTCATGATTTTACTGAGTAACTTCGGCTAAAGAGACAGCGAAATAATCCTAATGCTTTAGCCACTGGTGTGTCTGAGCTGCTAACGATAGGGCCTGACAACTTAAAAATGGCAGCCCAATTGACCTTTTTCCACCCTCTAGTGGCGACGTTGCGCTGTTGCTAACCTCTGGCAAGCTATTCGAGTAATTGCATTGTCAGCATGCTAGATTGGTAGAGGTTCGCGGTCGCAAGGCTTACTGCGAGTCCATAGTAAATAGGTTGGGACGGTTGAAATCGTTCGGCAGGTTATATTTTATTATAGAAATGTGGCTAATTTATAAAAAGTTGGTCGATGAGTAAACTTTATAGGGCCTATGGGCTAGTTTGACAAATCAGTACCGGTAGCCTACATACCGGTACCTAATGACTTCAATGGCCATGCTCTACAGTACGGTACTGATACGGTAGGTTATACCGGTAGGCTACACTGATACACTGCACAGCTAGGTCTACGCTTAGCTCAGGCTTAACTTTGTATTTGTAGCGTTCAAGGTACTGTAGCTTAAACTGTTTAGTACAGTAGGCTATCGCAGCGTTAGGTTATTAGATGCAACCAGTGTACACCGGTACAGGTGTAGCAGTGAGCACTAATAGGCCCTACTGAATACAGTACCGATAACAGGAGTAGCCTACCAAGTACCGGTACTGTACGTCAGTAGCCTAGGCTATTATTTCTGTTGTTAGATTTTGAGAAGTCAGTTACCGGTACCGGTAGGTGTGTAAAGCTAGGCCTAAATCATACCCACGTAACACCTTGGGCTAGTGATTGCATGATGCAGACCAGCAAAAAAATTTGAACTTTTAATTTGTTTTTGTCATAATTTTCATTCTGAAAATCAGCAACAGATTTTGGGGCAATGTATACTGTTTTCCATGGCTGCCCTATCCCGACGTTTAGGCTTACCATACTGGCCTATTAGCTGCTGTCAGTGCCAGATCCTACTGCACGCCACAGCTGATACCAGTACTGTTATTGTAGACCGCGGGTTCCCAAGCTGGGGTAGCACCCCCAGCATGGGCGTTCGCAGAAAAAAATGCAGGGGGGGCAAAAACATTCTCGAAATGGCCATCTTAGCGAAAGCTATAGTCAGGTAAGTGTCAGTGATAGAGTGACCAACTGACCATACGTCCGGCATCGGCCGATGCCGTACGTGCAGAACTCTTCTTTCATGTTATTGTGCATTATGTGGACATAAATCAATTTATGTGCCACTAGGCTTGACAGTCTGTTAAAACAACTTTCTTTTTGCATTGTTTTCTTAGGTCTTGTTATATGTGGTTGGTTTGATGCTTACATTTCAAAACAATCAAATCTTCATTATACTTGCGCTATTACGTCAAAGTGTGTTACGAGTGGCGGGGCCCGTCTCCGCTGCTTAACCTACGAGGAAACGTCGCAACGATGGTGAGCCGATAGCGATACTGTGTCCGATTTGACCAATCCGGGAATCGAACCCCAGACTTCCCGCACCGATAGCGACGTTCTGATCCAAAATGTCAAAATAAAAAGTAGTTTGAGCTCTGAAAATCAAACTTATAGCTACGAGCTACGGCCTATAAATCAGTGCTGTTCAACTTTTTTATTGCAATGTACCGGCAGCGCAGTTTCTGCCATCAAGGCGTACCAGTAGCACATCAGCAACAAGTCCAAATTTGTTTTACAAGATACAAGATACGATACTCGGTATATAGGCAAAAACCAGAATTTTTCTATACAAGATGCAAAAAGTAAAATTGGACTTGCTGCTGTTGCCGCGTGAATTTGCTAGTAACTTACACGTACGTCCACATGACGGATTGGTAATCGGCTGATTGGTGTAGCAGTAACGATATTGCTTTCAAAGTCAGAGATCTGGGGTTCGATATCCGACCTGTCAAATCGAATACAGTGCTGTTCACGGCCACCGCCAATGGCTCGCCACGTTTCTTCGGAGTTCGAAGCTAAGTCGCTCACGCGCTAAGTGACGGAGATGGTCTTCGCTACTCGTTGCACGCAGCTTCTGGGTAATACCACGAGTATAACCAAGATTTGAGATTGAAGATCAATAAAAAAGACGCACAAAAACTTTTAACCGAATTCTTCATCTTATGCGAAGTGTGCGCCTGCTTATCTTCCACCAGTCTATCCGATTGTGGTTTGACTGAAGAGCAGCATTTGACACAAAGACACTTTTCTAGTCTTTGCGTCATGACAAAAGATAAATCGCCATGTCTGTTGACCTGAATAGAATGCGATAGTATGTACTATTGCATACGGCCTTGAAAGACAAGAAAGTAACCTAAACGAATGGAATCATGCAGGGAACAAAAAATGAATTAAGTATCAAGCAATAACTCGTACTGATCAACGTAAAATGATGCTCGGGACCTGTACCAATATTTTCTAACGTGCTTAGCACTGGCCTTGGTAACAGCATGCCTACACGTAAAACCAGCTTCAATGATGTGTGAAGGGTGGAGTTTCCACTCATTGAACGGCCAGACTAATTTAGACAGCAGCATTTAGACAACTAGACAAACTCTTTTATGCTTTAATTCAGAGGTGGGCAACCTGCGGCCCGCCAAAGCATGTGCTAATAGCCAATTGGTTTCGAAACCTGTTTTTTTGCGATCAAGTTCAAACCCAATCAACACACAAACTGCTTTGAATGCTATTTTCCAGGCTGAAGATCTTGTTTCTCTAGTCATCTTTTATTTCAGAGACCTCTTTTTCACGCGACAGACCCTTTTTTAGTATTACTCCTGCCAAGAAGTGTTTTTTTCTTTCTAAAAACTGCGGCCCGCTGGAAGCCTATATTTATAATTTGTGGCCCAGTATCACCAGAAAGTTGCCCACCCCTGCTTTAATTAAACAGATTATTGCGAAATGTTTTGTTATTTTATTCGTTTGGTAGTAAACTCATCTGTATTTTTCAACTTTTTGTGTAGTTTCTTAGCTTGCATTTTTTCATGCGTATTTTTTCAACTATTTTGGTTTTTCAGGGGGGACAAGTTCCCCCTCTTGCCCCCCCCCCTGCGGACGCCCATGACCCCCAGGGGTACATTTTGATATTTCCAGGGCTACATTAGATTAAGTTTAAAGATATTCTTTCTATAACTTCTAATTTGTTCAAAACAGTTTTTATCACCTGATGTAACTAATTTGAGACCTGAGTTTAAGAACTTTTGAAGAAATCAGATTTTCACCCCAGTAAAAACTTTTACCTACAACTAGTGTTGTTTTTCAATCACATCACTGCATCACTGAAGACAAAACAGTACTGTTGATTAATTTTTAGCCTATATAAGAACCATAGTTATATACAAGTACTGGTACTATGAGAACCGTAGTAGCCTACTATACAAAAAAATCTTATATACAAAAATCTTTGCTGCTAAATACGAGAAATTTTTTTGGGTACACATAAGCGCAAGTGCAACCAGGGAAGCTGAAGCCCACCACTTAGCATGAGCAAATTTATATTGTCCAAGGGGTACTCAAGAACAAAAAGTTTGGGAAGCCCTGTTGTAGATAGATACAGACCACTATATATATCAATATGTATGCATAGGTGGGCATGAATTGCTAATCTGCTAATGGTAGTTAACGAAGCTAACATTTTGAGTTAGTGTGCCCACCTACATATGTCAATATGTTATTACCAAATAAATTTGCATTGTTTTTTTTTTTTTTTTTCTAGATTAAGTTAATCAGTTAATATGGAAAAATTAGAATACTTTGAAACTTTGTCAATCATGGAACTAAAAGAATATTTGAAGAAAAAAGGAATAACATCTACTGGCCATTCTAAACAAAATTTGATAATTCTATGCCAAGCTTCGACATCTTTAGTGGACGACCCTGGCCTTCAAAATTGCAACACCTGGAACATTATCGAAAAAAAGCTCCTAAAAATTGGCATAACTGATAACCCAAAAAATTTCAATTACTCAAAATTACAACTGCCAGGCATTCCTCCATTTGGACTCGTAGACGTTTTCAATTACTTAATATGCAGCAGAACCGATTACGACAACAGAAAATTGAAAGCGTTCAAAAGCTTTGATGACTATAAATTGTTTGAAGATGGCCATGTAGAAAAATTGGAAATGTGCCAAAAGAACGATAACTGCTTTTTTCGTGCCGCAGTCCTGCCAACATGTAGGAAATCTACTTTTCTCCACAAAAGAACGTACTCATGTTGGTTTATGGTAACTGCTGAAGGAGACGTGCATGTGGCACTTTGCGAATGTATGGGAGGGTAAGTGTGTTTTCTGTTGTATGTATCTATTAAACGTTTTACATGCCTTGTTAATCTTGTGATACCAGTATTGGTTATATACGTAGATTCAAGGATGCTGCATAACTTTTAAGAGACTTTCAATTAAAAATTTTAAAGTACATGCTTTGAATATACTGGTAGGGCCCCAGGGAATAAGCCTACAGAAACAGTTACTGGTATGCCTGGGTGGATTCATAGCCGTTTAAAAGCAATACACTTTAGGTCAATAACAAACTCTCATGACTCTATTTGTAGTAGCCTAAGCAGTTGCAAATGATCCATTTTTATCCTGAAAGCAGTATAGGTGAGTTATGTATGCTCATGAACAATTTAACAAGTAATGGTATTGGTTTGTGCCTACCTATGATCTTGGGTACCGATATCATATTTGCAATGGCAATCTGCGTTTATTTAGTACCAGTATATAAATAATATATATGCATTTTTGGAATTTTTGTAGGCCATGTCGTGTTGCTGTAGCTTGAGAATTGATGTTTTGCAGAGCTGATGGTGGATGTAGACATATTGCTGCTGCATTATATGAGCTCAATAACTTTGTTGCTACTGCTGCTTCAGTGACAGATGGACCTTGTACTTGGTCTAAAAAATCGAGACCATCAGATGAGCTTATGAAGGCTAAAGATTTATTTTTGCTTTACCGGTAAGAATTTGTAGGCTACTTTTTCCCTGATGCAGATACTGTATATTCACGAGAAGAACTTACACAAACAAACTTTCAATCAGAGTGTTACTTAAATAATTCAATTTTAACTTTACATTGAAAAAATACTTTATCTCTTCTTTACGGATTCTTAGCAAGCCAGTGGTGCGGGAAGTAGGGGGGCTGGAGCCGAGCCCAGGCGATGATACATTTTTTTATTTCGAGCCCGCACCCAGTCTGAAAAGCGTTCCCGTGCCACTGTAGCAAGCACAAATTAAGCAAGCAATGAATCAAATTTTAGGAGGATAATTTCGGAAACAAGTCTGTTGTTCCATGTAAGGGGCATTAAAACGTAAACTTTTGTAAATTCAAAAGTAGATTGATTTTATGATAATATGTATTATAATTATATCAGTAAATAATACCGTATGCCTACTAACTTTGTAGATTAGTACAGTATATATTTCTTTTGTAGAGGAAATTCATCATCAGCAGAAGGACCAAGTTCCGGCTTTGACCAAGTGTGTAGTTCAACCGAAAAGCCAGACGATGATGTCATAAATGCATTTTTCCAAGGCTTAAATCGGGTATGTATGTTTTCTAATTCATATTACAACTATGCATACATACGTGACAGACCATGTTGTCACTAATGTTCGACCATTTGAACAAATGCTTTCTCAACTTCTTAAGTAAAGTGCCATGTCTAAGAACGAGTTGAGCAAAAGTTTTCATCTGATGAATAGGGATGTTCATTTCAGAATATTTGCGAATTTCAGAATAATTCCGAATCTTTTATGCAAATTTCAGTATGTTTCCAGAATATCGAATCCTAACACAAAATAAACATAAAATCATGCATTTTTAAATTCATAGCCTTGTTTTGCAAAATTGTCATTTTTGTTTTTGCTTATGGGGTGCCCTTTGTAAAGTTGAAATTGTATGCACTTTACGGACAAATCCTTTTCTAAGCCCAAATGGTAACGAAAACAAAATACATTTCTACGTCCAAATCGTAACGCAAAAAAAACGTTTTAGAACGCTCTTCTAAGACAAAATCGTAACGCAAATTAAAGCCGCGTTTACACCGGACGCGACGCAACCGACCGCGTGCGATGCGACGCGAAGCAATAACTTACGCTTGCGAAGCCTGCGTTTACACCGAACGCGACGCAAAGCGGCAAAAGTTTTTCTGTTTTTTTACTGCGCAGCTTTTTATCTTGATGAGGAACGGGGATAACCTCTTTTAAGTGAAACAAACGGTTACTTATAAGCATGGAAGTAAAGGTGACATTCTCTGGGGCCCAACCTTTTCAATGTAGCCCACCGATCACAATTTCAAAACTTCACAACAACAGCCTATGTGTGTAAAACTCTTGGGGGGTTAAGATTTATTGCAGGTCCGTACAGGCCTACTCTGTGTGCCTGCTCTCAGCCATGTTTTCTAAACCTAGTAGATGACATGAAAATACATGCTACTTAAATCTACTAACCAGCGATTTCCTAACTTTAATTTTGTCAGCGGCAACACCAACATTGTTAGATTTTGCGTGGTATTTATCACATTTATGTTTACGTAAAATAACACATATGAAATAGCAAGTTAACATTTGCAACTCAAACTACTTCATAAAGTTTAAAATCCTAGCTGAATCTGTAGCTTCATGGATACTAGTTTATTTTGGCTACTCGGATAGTCTGAAGACATAAACCTACCAGAACTTGCATTTTGAGAAGCAGGGTGTCTCATGTTGGTTTAAGCTCAATAAGTTTCATCAAAATCCTGTTCTCACCGTAATTTTCGACAAATGCTATCCGCCTAATCACAGAGACTAGAGCAAAGTCTCTTCAAATGACGCTGACGTCACGCGCGACAAGCAACATTTTCCCTCCAGAGGGATTCGCGTGCGAACCTTCGCAAGTGGTTGCACGTGACGTAGGCAACCGTCGCTGCGGTGTAAACGGTATAATAAAATAATCAAACAGCGAAAAATTCTTCGCGTCGCTTCGCGTTGCGTCGCGTCTGGTGTAAACCGGCCTTAAGACAAAATCGTAATGCAAAACTAGAACGTTCTTTTAAGACAAAATCGTAACGCAAAACTAGAACGCTCTTCTAAGACAAAATCGTAACGCAAAAAAATCTCCTTCTAGGACACGATTTGGTGGACTGTAAAAAAGCCAACTGTAGAAAAAGCGCTGATTGGGCAGATACGATCGGGAGATAGCAGCTGATGTCTGGAGCGAACAGACTGTCCAATCAGCGCTTACATTACAGTTCACTATTTTGTCTTAGAAACGCGTTATAGAATGAGAATTTTTTGCGTTACGATTTTGTCCTAGAAGAGCGTTCTGGTTTTGCGTTACGATTTTGTCTTAGAAGAACGTTCTAGTTTTGCATTACGATTTTGTCTTAGTTTTGCGTTACGATTTTGTCTTACAAGAGCGTTCTAAAACGGTTTTTTTGCGTTACGATTTGGACGTAGAAATGTATTTTGTTTTCGTTACTATTTGGGCTTAGAAAAGGATTTGTCCGTAAAGTGCATACAATTTCAACTTTACAAAGAGCAGCCCATATTTGCTTGCAATAAAAGAGATGCCTTGGCTGCCTTTACTGAAAACGAAAGCAAAGAGGTTGAAAAAGAGCAGGCAAGAGGTTAAAGAAAATATGCATTAACATTTGACAAGCGTTGCCCGCACGTGCGCACACACACTCACGCAATTACACGTGGTTAACTATGCGTGCATAGTGCAGCGTGTGTGCAATCGTTGTTTGGTGTGCGCCTTCGTTCAAAAATTGAGCATTGAGCAATGCGTGCGCAATAACGCTCATAAACAAACTGCGCTGAAGCAGCGCATCTGCGCAAATTTCAAGTACAGTATTTCGGTTAGGATGTTTCATTTTTTCACCTTTCCAAAATCCTTAGTTCGGGTTTTTTTCTGAACGGATTTTCGATGCTGATTCCGAATATGACATTATTTTTTCGTTATGACGTCATCTTGATTAGGCACCGAGCCAAAAACGCAAATTTTCGCGAACTCTTTGGTGGCTTGGGCTAGGAAGTAAAAATGGTGTCAAATGACGCGGAAGGGTCGGTTTCCTAACCATGTTCCGAAGAAGATTTTTGTCTAACTGCACAGGAAAACGAGTTATCTCAAAAAATACGGTTTTTGAAATACCTCATTTTCCTAAGCAGCAGACAAAAATCTTACTGATAAATTTGTTTTTTTGAATAACTCGTTTTCCTGTGCAGTTGGACAAAAATTTTCTTCAGAACATGGTTAGGAAACCGACCCTTTCGTGTCGTTTGACACCATTTTTAACTTTCCAACCCAAGTGATTAAGGAGTTACGCAAGAATTTGCGTTTTTGGCTCGGTGCCTAGTCAAAATGACGTCATAACTCATAACCAAATAATAATATCATATTCGGAATCAGCATCAAAAATCCGTTCAGAAAAAATATCGAACCAAGAATTTTGAAAAAAAGGTAAAAAAATGAAACACCCTAATTTCGGTTCTGTAACTTGAAACCGGTTCAATTTTGGAACCGGTCCCAGTGGATTCGATATTCTGGAATGAACATCCCTACTGATGAAGCATTACAGTGCTGTGTCACTATTTTCAAATTAGACGTGTTTTGATTTAATTCTGACACTAAATTAACGTATTTAAATACCGTATTGTTACAAAATTGTGATTGCAGGAGGATGACTCTTCAACGTGCTTGGAGCTGCGTACTGCAAAGAATGCAGAAGCCAGTAAAGAAGTAGAAGACTGCAGTAGCCTTGCCCCACTTAAACGCATCGTAAATTTTTTTCAACGAAATCCGGAAAAATATTTTGATCCATATTGCTTAAACACTTACCATTTATTAGAAACTTCCGATTTGAAATTAGTAGAAGAACTGACAAAGGGACAAGCGGAAAATCAAAGCTGGTTTGAAATACGCAGGGGTATGATGACAGCATCAAACTTCCACAGGATTCGTACGCGATCGAAATCACTCCAAGCTAATCCATCGTTATGCGCAGGAGCGCTGCTGCGTCAACTTTTTCGAGGCCAGGTTGATTATGCTACGATGCCTGACAGTTTACTTTGGGGCAGAAAAAGCGAAAGAAAAGCGCTTAAGCTCTACAAAAAACTTTTGCCGAAACTTCATCTGCGTCCACTAGTGACCAATACAGGTCTATGCATTTCAAATGAAAACTATTTAATCGGCGGTTCCCCAGATGGGATTGGTAGCTGCAAATGCCCCAAGAGTTCAGCCTGCCCACGTCGATGGTTGATTGAAATAAAATGCCCTTACACTACCAAGTATCGTCCACCAAAAGTGGCAGCGGTGCAGAATGGCTGCATGTATGACCGCATTCGACGAAAGTGGGTCTTGTCCAAGACACACAAGCATTACGCCCAGGTGCAAGGCTTGATGGGAATCTTGCAATACGACCATTTAGACTTTGTTGTATATACGACCAAAGGTGTGGTCATCGTCCCGGTTGAGTTTGAAAAAGAATTTTACGACGAACTGATGCATGATTTGATGTATTTTCAAGAGAATTATCTTTTTCCATATATTGTCAAAATGTTTCTTTAAAACTTTTGTATGATCTTTACTTGTTGTTTTCTGGAGAGCAGATTGTGGTTGTGTGAAAGTGTGTGTACGTCGCGTTTGGCAATAATTTCGAACAGTGAAGACAATAAACGTAAAAAATTGAGCAGAGTGCGGAACCGTAAATTCTGGTGCGATGCCTACCACTGGATGGGCCTATGTTAGGACACTATAGGACAGGGTGGTGGAATGTTTTGTAAAGGATGAAGAAATTTGGAGAGGGCTTATCTGGAGGGACCCAGGACCTGAGGCAATAGCTTTCAGGGCCTCGAACCGGGAAATAAATTTCAGAATTTAAGCTTTGTGCCTACCTACACTGCATGGATGCACTATTAAGACAATGACGTGGGCTATTAACGATTCTGAGCTGGCTGTTTAGTATTTACTTGACATATCTGACAACCACAAAAATTGCGACTGGAGATAGTAGCCTGTACCAAGGGTCTGCAAATACTTTTTGGCGCGACCTCTGAAGTCACGCGACCCAACTAGATTTCGCAAACAATCAGAGACGAAGGATTAACAATGATAGCTATTAGAGCAATAAGTCAGTTGGGAAGCTTTGGTTTTACTAATGCAGTTAAGGGGATCTGGGGAAGCGCTGTAAGCTTGCAGCTCAGATGGCCGAGTGGATAGAGCGTCTGCTTCTGGAGCACGATTCTGAGTCGGGTAGAACCAATGACTAAAAAATTGGTATTAGCAGGTTCTCTGCTCGCCTCCGTCGCTTTCTTGCAAAGGAAGATAAATATATGACTATTAATTAATTGAATAGCCCAAATTGTCTACAGTGTCTTATTTGATTTCTTCCTCGGAAATCCGCGAGATGCGCGACGCCAGTTCTTTCACTCTTCGGTGTCATACAGAGAAACAAGCGAGTATAATAAAGATCCAAGGGTCCCATCATCCCTCTTTCTATACCTGCTATACTTCTATTTCGAAATGTAATGGTATCCCCGGTTCAAGCCTTTAAGGACCTCGGTTTTCAACACTTAAGATTCATAGGACACAAAAATTTTATGAAGCAAAATGAAAAGGTTTTGAAAAAATAATTGAATCACGGAGCTATTGAATTAAAAATGCGTTGTTTTCATCAAAAAAATAGATTCTTTGCGACCCAAACTTAGGTCACGATTCACTATTTGCGAACCGCTGCCCTGTAACTTGGTAGCCAATATAGCTGATAAAATGAACTGTGAATGCTACTAAAGTTTGCGATTACACAATACACACCCAAGCTGTGTTTCACTCTGAATTGCATATTAGTTTACTGTAACATCAACGTATTAAGCACATGTGATAGGCCTACTAATTCGCAGATAAGAACGGTTGCATATTGCATAAGCTAGAACAAACTTTCACCACCGCATCAAATGATGGCAGCATGTTAATTGCTATTGGTTTAGACGATATCTGAAATTCCTTCATTCGTCCAACAGCGCGCTCTACAGTAATTCTTGCTTTCGCTATCCGTCGGGTCATTGTGGTGGCATGCATAGAAAGCTGCTTTCCGTGAGCAAACGGAGGAATGGTTAAAGTGGCTCCGCGAAGCATAAGAACATCTCGAATCAAAAAGCCTCGATCAGCCATTACATTGTCGCCTGGCTGTATGCGATTTAAAAAACCAGATTTATTTACTATTTGTTTGTCGCTAATGTTCCCTGTAAATAACTCGGAGAGAAATGTAATAGTACCGGCAGGCGTGCAAGCAATCAATAGCTTTAACGTGTTGTGATGTTTGTAGTTGCTCCAAGTTTTTCTCTGTGCTGAGGTTGAGCTTGGCTTCTGAATAAAGAATTCTGTACAATCTATGACCGCTATAGTATTTGGGAAGTACTTGAAAGCATCAATACTACGATTTTGTAACTGTTCTTGCGCAGGCCAAGCAACTAAAAAATTCAGCTGTTGAGCAAGAAAGTGGATCCATGTTGTTATTATTCTACTAGCAGTAGTTGGTGAAATTCCAAACAACATTCCGAGATGCTGAATATCAAATCCTCTTCGCAGCCGCATCAAGGTTAAAAGATATGCTTCCCAAGGTAACAAGACGCTTAAGGTTGAGCCGCAAAGCTGCAAAAAAAAACGTTGCCATATGTTAGCTGAAAGAGAGGCTGAATACCATGAATACATACAAGTTTTTAAACAAACACACAATATGTATAATGTATTGACTATACAGTATATTTCTAGGATTTGGACAGCTCAGATTGCCGAGTCGATAGAGTGTCTGTCTTTTAAGCAGTAGACTCGCGTTCGATTTTAAGCCGAGTCAAAACAAAGACTTCCACAGCTTCTCCACAAGACGCTCAACATTTAAGGAACAGGTAGGCAAACACTCTGGCAAGTGTTACTTGCATCGCTGGGAAATGCACTTAATGGAATTCCCCCCCCTCTTTAAGGTTTTCACGTGGTAGACGGATGGCAACTTAACTTGACTCGAATACCATGATCCGTGAAGCCCCTTCGCTGACTCCTGGCCGAAGCAATTCGGCAAGTAAAAACAACCTAATTTTGCTCTTTCAGCTGTATATTCCGGTTTTATTTGGTACCAAATTAATGCTTTACAACAAAATATAAATAAAGGTAGAAAAATAACCAATAATTCCATGTAAATGCAAGAAATGTTTTATGCTTACTTCTGTTTCTCCTCTCCAGTATTTCAACTTCTTTGACTCCTCGTAAATGAGATGAAAAACTAAATGCAGCTTTGCAACTGACAAACCTGCAATATTGAACCGTAGATGAAGACATCAGTGTTACTTTTAGGTCAAGAGGAAAAGCATGGAATAATATGAAAAGCAACGTAATATAACACCTTTCGATACACTACAAGTCCAGCTTAAGAGTAACATTTACATTTCACTCACTTAGCGCAAAAATACTGTATACACACTATGGTGCATGAGAACTGCAATGTGTAAGATACTGGAATTTAAATTTGCTTCATACCGTAATCTACCAGCCTAGCTTATTAGCTATAACGAGAGTGATTCATGTCAATTATTATTAATGAATCACATCCTGAGTAATTTAATTCCTTGAATCTGAATCTTATTGAATTGTCTTGCATGACAAAAAGGATTAAAATTTAATCACCCAACAATGTTGTGCACGATTCAAACTTAAAGTTTGCTACATACCTGTGTAATATTTTGAAGCTGGATCACTGCTCAGAATATCGTGTTTAAGGATCCAACGCTTTAAAACCTTTTGTTCTTTTATGTCGACTTGCAGATATTTTTCGATCAAGTCTATCTTTTCCGAATTGGTTTGAGATCCACAGTTTTTAACTTTCTCAGTCTAAAGCATTTAGTCAATGTGATTACATATATGATACTGGCATGGTACCATAAAACAAGATACTCCATGAAAGAAAACTATTTTACTGAAATAACAGTTAAGTAGAAAAAAGTCAAGAGACACTAATTATCATACATCATATTATAAACATACAATAATACAATTATACATATGAAATGCATTTGCATTTGGGGTTAGGTTTCAAGGGTGAACACCAAACAGGTCACTCATTACTCAATGGCTACGTTATCACAGATCCATATCATTAAAGTCATTTTGAAGAAACAATGCTTTAATTAACTAGCGACAAACATGTTAACTAGTGATGAACCGATACCAGAATTTTGACTGATTCCAATACTGAGACCGATACCAAGAAAAACACCAATTACCGAATCCCAATCCGATACTTAAATACAAATCGAATAGGCCTATTTTAAATTATTGATAAAACGCAATTAAAGTATGCGTGAGTCATTCTCAAAGTTCGAATGTAGCATGTCCAACTGACTTTCAACGTAATTATTGATGCCATTACTAATTTATTTTAAAAACATGTTTAAAAATGAGAAATTTCATTTTTTACTTTGTCATTTACAACAAGAAAACAAAAAATTCCCAGAAAATTCCCATACTGTTTGTACAGTTCTTTCCGCTTGACCATTTCCAACTGGGTGATATATACTTGATTTGCTCGATGAGATTCCCCGTCGCATTAGGTAAGTTTTAAACTCCTGCGAGACAAAACAAGGACCATTGTCAGAATGAATAAATCCTGCAGTTCCACAAATTGTAAAAATTTGATCAAGGCACTGTGTAACTGTGCTGGTAGTCATATCTTTGCATGGAAAAGCAAACGGAAAACGCGAGTACTCGTCCACAACAATAAGCAAATACTTATTACGAGTAGAGGATGGTAAGGGTTCCTTAAAATCCATACTAAGGCGTTCCATGGGTTGAGACGCCTTAATCAATGTCCCTTATTCCAATTGATAGAACGTCGGCTTCACTTCAGCGCATGTTTTGCATTGCGATGTTACACGTTTAACATCTGTTGTTGAAAATTGCAAATTTTTAGTCCTCACAAAATGTAATAATCTTGAAACGCCAGGGTGACATAAATTTTTGTGTATATCTTGAAGAGTATTTAATGTCATAGCGGTAACGGTACATAAAGTCCTGGTAAAAGGTATCTGGTCCAACATGGGGTTGGCCAGGTCGATATTTTATTATATAAGAAAATGGAGCGAGTTCCATGCGCCATTTTTGTACTTCATCGTTTTTGATTTTGGTCCGGCGCCTACTATCGAGCATGAATGAAACGGATCGTTGATCCGTTATCAAGGTAAATGTATTTCGTGTTAACAAATGTCCCCATTTGCGAACCGCCTCCACAATAGTAGTAGCTTCCTTTTCATAAGCTGGGTAATGGATTTCACTTCCTTGTAATGTACGAGACATGAACGCAACAGGTCTGCCCCCTTGATTTAAAGTCGCTGACACGGCAATATCAGAAGCGTCACACTCAATAACAAAAGGCAAAGACTCGTCAATAGATTGCAGTGCCGCATTACTTAAATCAGTTTTCAACAAATTAAATGCATTTAAGGCGTCTTCGTTTAACGGAAAATCTTTTGCCTCGGCAAGGGGTCGAATTTTGTCAGCAAAACAATTTATCCATTTTGCATAATACGCAAACATGCCTAGCACACGGCGAAGTGCTTTGAAATTACTAGGGGGAGGAAAATCAATCAAGGGTCGCATACGTTCTGGATCAGGCTTAATACACATGTTTCCAACAACATAACCAAGAATGTTTATATTTGATACAGAACTAACAGTTTTGCTGTCATTTAAGGTAAAATTACGACGAGCAATGGCTTCAGAAAATGCTTTTACATTTTTATCGTGCTCCCACTGAGTTTGACCAGCCACAGTAACGTTATCTAAATACGCAAAAGTATCTTTCAAATTCTCGTCATTAATAAATTTCATTATTTGACGTTGAAAAACTGCAACACCATTTTTTACACCAAATGGAACACGTGTAAATTCATACAAGTTACTATTAGCTTCGAAAGCGGTATATTTTCGCTCGGATTTTAACAACTCAATCTGATGATAGGCGCTACGCAAATCGAAAGTAGAAAACAGCGAATACTGTGAAAGTTTGTTTATCATATCGTCTATGCGAGGAAGAGGATATGCATCGAGTTCTGTGTATAAGTTAATAGTCTGTGAATAATCAACACAAAGCCGCTTTCTGTGGCGATTTAAGTCATCTTTCACAACAATTACCTGTGCTCGCCTAGGTGAAGAACTTGGTTGAATCACACCTTCCTCGTTCCAATTGTTGATAGTCTCTTCAATAAACTTTTGATCTTCTTTGCTGAAACGTCGCGATTTCGTAGCAATAGGTTTCGCTCCAGGAGACAGATTGGAAAACAATGATACCGCTTCAGTCGACGCAGCGGCTAAGGCGCAGTTTGCCTTTATATTAGATACAATCATGTCTGGTGAAGATCCGTCGAATTCGAAAATTAGACGCTGATGTTGACTTTGAAAGTCCAGTCCCAAAATCACATCACTGCAAAGATTTTCGAGAACGTTTAGTCTCGTTGCTTCATAAGAAGTGTTTTTTATCACGACGTCGACTAAACAAAACCCACTAGACTTTGTTTTGACCGTTGATGATGCCATTTGGATTTCACTTTCTGACGGATATATTTCCAGTTTTAAATCTCTACAAACTTTTGAGTTTATGTAACTCTCAGAACTACCGGAATCGATTAAAGCAGTCAAATTCTTTTTATTCACCTTGATGGATAGAGAAGACTTGAGCAAACTTCCTGGGCAAGCAGCAGTGGTTACGCAAAGTGATGGGGAAAGCGCAGCACTACGATTTGGAGATAGCGATTTCTTCGTATTGTTTCGCGATCTTTTTGATTGACAGACTCGTGAAAAATGTCCTATTTTTCCGCACAAGTAACACGTAGCGTCCAACGCTGGGCAACTTTTTCGAAGGTGGTAAGACTGACCACAAAAGTAGCATTTCCTCAACCTTGGCTTTAGCCGAGCACTAACTTTAGCTACCGGTTCCTCGTTCTCGCTCTCGGAACTAGTTTGATTTTTAGTTTGGTCATTTGGTGCAACAGCTGCGGAGAGCTTACCCTCAGAGAAATATGCAGCGGAATGTTCTTGAGCCAGCTGTAGCGACAAAGCCGATTTATAAGCTTGATCTACCGATAACTCAGCGTTCTCTAGAAGACGTTGGCGTATGTGATGTGATGACAAGCCATTAATGAAAGCGTCTCGCACAAGTTCCCGTCGATATTCTTCTGCTGTTACGTTTCTGAGATTGCAATCTTTGCTTAGAGTGTGTAGGGCATGCAAAAAATCTGGCAAGGTTTCTTCCGGTTTTTGCTTTCGAGTTGCTAGTAGGTGCCTTGCAAAAACTATATTTGGGGATTTGACGTATATTCCTCTGAGTTTTTGGATAGCGGCATCGTATGTCTCGCAATCTTCAATCATCTCGTACACATTAGCACTAACGTAAGCGCACAGTAATCGTAGTTTGTCTGATGCTTGGGCTTCCTGTCCTTGCGCTGTTACTGATTGCATAAAATTTTCTAGCGTTTTGAACCAATGTTTAAACTGCTTTCAAGATTGAGGGTCACTTGGTTCTGCGTCAAATCTTACCGGTCGCAACAGTTCATTAAATGCAGCCATAATTAAGTTTGTTTAATTGAACTGATCTTTACTTCTATACCTTTATTAACAGCTTAAACAAACTTAAAACAATGCATCACATTCTAAAGAAATAGAAATAAAAGTACTTGCCAGTTGTCACTAAAAAAAAAAACATTGCTTCTCTCTCATCTGAGAACATGAACTGAGAGCTTCGCTGGAATCGAGGCGACAAGACAACAACTTAGATTGCACAACACAAATCACGTAATAAACAATCCGCTGAAGGTTTAAGGCAACCAATTAAATGACAGAGAACAGATCAAGGAAACGAACAACCAATTAAACTATTATTACAGATGGTAGAAGACAAAGGCGACTAGTCGCAATAAATCGCCGAACATATTCATGTCCTTCTCCAAACTACGTCTGGCATATGGACGGCACCCATAAACTCGTGAGGTCGCGTTTCATTGTCCATGTTGCTATTGACGGTTACAGCCGATTGGTAACTTACTGTCGATGTGCCAACAATAATAGAGCAGAGACGGTTGTTGACCTTTTCAAAATAGCAGGAGAAGAGTATGGATTGCCGATACGTGTGCGAACTGATTTTGGTGTGGAGAATCACCGTGTTTGGCAGTACATGTTAAATAAGCGACAGAACACAAACACACTGATGATAGGGAGTTCGGTTCACAACCAAAGGGTGGAGCGTCTTCATCGTGATGTGAACATTCAAGTTGTGAACAAATTTCATAATGAATTTACTTCTCTTGAAGAAAACGGATTACTAGATCCAGATAGTGAAGCAGACTTGTTCTGCTTGCGTTTAATTTACATGCCCCTTATAAATAATCGCTTAAATGAATTCAAGTCAGCACATAACCTTCATTCCCTTTCCTCAGAAAATCAGTTATCGCCATCGCAACTTTTTCAAATTCTAAATTTTGTAAAGCTGGCGTGCGGACGTAGATTAGCTGTTGCAGAGTAAGGTGTCAGTACAGCTGCAAAAGAAGCAATTTTCTGGTTCTAAACCAATAGAGTACAAAAATGGAAGCCAAGTTGGATCAAGTAATAGCATTAGTTACCAATTTGAATGAAAAGTTCGAAGCATTAGATACAAAAGTTGAAAACCTAACAAAGAAAATGGATAACTTTGAAGAAAGAATGAACAAAAAACTTGCTCTAGTTGATAATGAACTTCAGTCTAAAGCTTCCATCGCGCTTTGTAACGAACTACAAGATAAAATTTCGTCTTTAGAAGGTGAACTTGACGTTTTCTACACAGGCTTAAAAAAAAACGCATTAATGAAAGAAAGTTACGAAAAGCGACTTAACATCATGGTGCACGGTATACGTGAAGCTGAATCACCCTGGGAGAAAAGAGAAGAAAGCCGAACGTTATTTCAAAAGTTTATGGAAGATGGCTAGCAAATAGAAGATCCTGATGCAATCACAATCGTTGACGTTCATCGAATACCCCAGCGACCGAAATTTGATGGCGGTAAGCGTGTTTGCCGCCCTCTTATTGTGAAGCTAAACACCATCTTAGATAAAAATACTATATTTGCTCACGTAAAGAATCTGAAAGTATTTAACGAAACCCGAAATTCGACACTCCTACACGACAATAAATCTGCTTTTATATCGGACCACTTACCCAGAGAATTTGTGCTTCAAAAGAAAAAGCTCTATCCCCAATTTAAAGCAGCTCGAGCAAAAAATCATAAACCATACTGGCGCATAGAAGACGGATCCTACAATCTCTATATCAACAACACTAAAGTCTAATTACTGATGTTTATGCGATCTGCTGCTTGAAGTGTGTCTTTCACAATGCTCTATAGTTTGTGTAATTCTGTAACTCAATTACGCACACGTGTAAGCCTACTGCGTTAATTATTGGTTTTTCTCCCTCTTTCAACTTAACGCCCACAGTAGCGTGCACGTTGGCACTTCTGTTGGTGCATGCAACTGTAAGTGACGCTGCAAGAATTCAACTTGTTCGAATCCTCTATAGTTAATTTTTATGTAATTGCATTTCACTGACTTCTCACATTTACGTCATATCTCCAGCTTGATCTGTTGATAACTTGCTTGCGTCAATTCGATTTAATTGTGCTTCTTTACATCAGCCCACTGCACCTGCCTGCCGAATCGCTAATGATTAGTCCTGGCAATTTTTCTCCCGCTGTTCGAGACCCGAGAGTGCTCAATGATTTATTTGCAGTGAATGAACCTTTAAATGACGATGATTCATTCTCGATCTCCAATTATTCCGATGACTCTTTGACTAAAACCGATTGCAAATACTCTTCCGCCGAAAACTTTAAATTCTTTCCTACAACCAACAATGCCTATATTTTTTCTACGTTTTGCTTAAACTTACGTTCCCTTTGCAACCCAAAAAACCTTGACAATCTGAAATGTGTCCTTGAGTCTATGAGTTCATACCCTACAGTTATTGGCATTACCAAAACCTGGCTAAAAGAAAATTCTCGAGATCCCTGCACCGAATTATCTAATTATACATTTTCCTCCAAATGCAGATCAAAATCTAAAGGGGGAGGTGTAGGACTTTTCGTTCGTAAAAACTTGACGCATTGGCTACGTGACGATTTATCAATGTTTGATGAGGGATGTTTTGAATCAATATTTATTGAAATTAACTTGGGTAAATTTAACATTATTTGTGGTAACGCGTATAGGCCACCCTTCAATGACAACGCCTTAAACCACAAATTTCTTGAAATCCTTTCTCTTGTTCTAGACAAACTGAAACGAGAAAAAAAACTTATCTTTTTAATGGGTGATTTTAACCGTAACTTGCTTGATCCAGAATTACAAACTGATTTCTTTTTAGACGAAATGTTTTCAAGTGGTCTATTTCCATTAATTGATAAACCGACGCGTATCTCCACTACCGCTACCTTACTTGATAACATTTGGACCAATAATTATACGCATCCATCCAAAAGCGCTATTTTTGCTGATCCTATTTCTGATCATTTTGCTGTTTTCCAATGCACTGCGCTTCCTATCTCTCCTTATCGTATCACAAATACTGAAAAAGTTAGAATTTTTAACGAGAATAACCTCCGTCGTTTTCACGATATTTTGGACGAACATAGCTGGGACGATGTATACGCCCAAAATGATCCCGACCCTGCCTTCAGGTTGTTTTTGCATAAGCTGCAATTTACATTTAATGAAACCTTTCCAATTATTTCACGCACTATACTAAAATCTAAAATTAACGGCTGGTTTGATGCTGAACTTGGCTCTCTGCAAAAAGCAAAGCGAAGAGCTTACTTACGTTTTCTGCGCAATAAAGACTCTGAATCGCAATTGGCTTATCATAAGATTAGGAATGATTACGAAAGAGTCATTAAAACTAAGAAATCCCATTATTATCAAAAACGCCTCGATTCTTCTCGAAACGACTTAAAGCGCACTTGGGGTGTGATCAATGATATTACAGGTAAAAAAATTTCTATTTCGCCAAATTGTGTAAAAACCAACGACAAACTGCTTACCGACCCGCTAGAAATGGCTGAGTCGTTTAATGACCACTTTTCATCCATAGCTAGTAAATTAAGAGCCAAACTAGACTTATCTCATAGTTCCACGCTTTTAAAATCTAAATCTATATCTTCAAAAATTTCCTTTTCTTTTTTCTTCACGCCTACAACTCCCTATGAAGTTAAAAAGATGATCTCAATTATTAAACCTAAAAGTAGTTGTGGCCTGGACGAATTCCCAACTAAACTTCTGCGGTATTTACCAAATTCAACCCTTGACTTACTGGCTCATTTATTCAACCTATCCCTTTCTACTGGGACCTATATCTCGGTTTTCAAAGTTGCAAAGGTTACACCAGTTTACAAAAACGGAAATGCTCAGGTTGTCTCAAATTATCGCCCAATAAGTGTGCTCAGTGCCTTTTCCAAAATTTTAGAAAAGTTGATTCATAAGCGTATCCTATCCTTCCTTGATCAGAATAATATCCTATCCAAACTGCAATTTGGCTTTAGACCTACCTTTTCAACCCAGCTAGCCTGCTCTTACTTATCCTCCAAAATCTCTGATCTTTTCAATAATAACCTCTTAGTTTTAGCAATCTTTTTAGATTTAACAAAAGCTTTCGATACTTTGGACCATGACATCTTGCTATCTAAGCTTAGTAACTATGGATTTCGTGGTGTTGTTAATGATTGGTTTCGCAGCTATCTTTGTGATCGCCAACAAAAAGTTAGAATTAACGATAAATATTCAAATTTTAAGCCTATTTTATATGGCATACCACAAGGTTCGACCCTCGGCCCCCTCTTATTTTTAATTTATATTAACGATGTCTTCCAAGACCTTAGATATGAAACCATTCTATATGCTGACGATGCAACGATCCTTATACACTCTAAATCACTCTCCAATCTTTTTAGTGCAGCTAATGATTCCTTAAATGAAATTCACAATAACCTTCTTATCAACAAATTAACTTTAAACGTTTCTAAGACTAAATTCATGGTATTAACTCCACAACCCCATCGCTTGGTTCGAAATCCTTACTATGTAATTTCTGTCAATAACGATCCCATTCCTTTCCTATGGATTGCCACCTTAACGTGGTGGGGAGGTTTGAGTTTTCAATGATCCTTAGAGCAACGCCGTCGGTAGTGTTTAATCACTTCCATCAGGGTCACCCATGGCGGTAAGGTCGAAGGAGAGAAACAGACCAAGTAGCAATCCAATGCTGTAGCTAAATGGAAAGTTGTAATAACAATATTCATGCTGCATCGGACGGCGCGCAGGATAAAAAAGTCCGCGTTCGAGTTTTAGGCAGAGGGACTCGTTCGAAAAATAAGCTACAGTCTCCCCCACAAGCTGACCGTCACCGGAAACCCACCAACGCAGTCGCTAAGCGTTTGGGGAGGCAAATGGGGGCAGCGTACAGAAAACGTACTCGAGTTGGACCAAACTGTCGGGATCTAGCTATCGGGAACTGGAACGTTTCGTCACTGACAGGAAAAGAGCAGGAGCTTGTTTGCGAAGCCCAACAGTATCGCCTTGATGTTGTGGGAATTTCATCAACAAAGCGCCGGGGTTCTGGAACTGTCGAGTTGAACGGTGGGTGGAAAATTTTCTACTCAGGTGTTGATGCAGCAATGTCTGCTCAAGCTGGTGTTGGCTTACTTGTGAGCCCCAACATAGCTGAATGTGTCGTTGACTGGGTACCACTGGGAGGAAAGGTTTGTCTTCTAAAGCTAAGGCTGCAGGAGCGATCTCTGTGTATATTGCAGGTGTACGCACCTAACATAGAATCACAGTACGAAGCCTTTCTGGAGGAAGTTGAGGTTGCATTGGGAAAAGCAACTTCAGCAGAATCCCTTGTCCTTTTGGGCGATTTCAATGCACATGTGGGCATCGACAATGCAACCTGGAAAGGTGTTATTGGGCAACATGGTGACCCTGACATTAACAAGAACGGAAAGTGTTTATTGCAGTTCTGTGCCACCAATGGGCTGTGCATAATGAACACATTTTTTCAGCACAAAAGAATTCATACGTACACCTGGTACAGAGACTCTCTGGGACAACGCTCCCTGATTGATTTTTGTATCGTTTCGGCGGACTTGTTTTCTACCGTGTCTGATGTCCGTGTTAAAAGAGGGGCTGAGTTGTCAACTGATCACCACCTAGTTGTCTGCACTTTGAAAGCTTTGAAACCCTTGAAAAAACGAAAGACTTTTCGACCACGAAAAACTTATCGAATCAAATGGGAATCATTGTCTGACAAAGAGGTACGAACTGCATTTGCAGACAACATTGCATCTAAGTTCAAAGAACTTCCGACCTCTACTGCAGACATTGAAACTGAGTGGTGTTTGTTTCGAACAGCAGTCATTGCGTCCGCTACTAACTGTTGTGGACGTAAGCGTGTTGGAGGGACGAAGAGTAGCGACAAAAGAACTCCTTGGTGGAACCAAGAAGTTAAAGAAGCTATTCGTGCGAAAAAAGTGGCCTATAAGGCCTGGCTTGCAAATAAGTCATCACTTGAACTTCGTTCGCAGTACTCTGAAGCACGTAAGACGGCAGCCACAAAAGTTAAACTGTCTAAGGAAAGAGCCTGGAAGGAATTTGGAGAAAGGTTAGACGATGATTTCAAAACGGCAAACAAAGTGTTCTGGCAGACCATTCGCCGTTTGCGTGGAAACAGATCTCGAGCCGCTCTCTTTATCGAAGATTCAAATGGTGTGACTCTGAAAGATCAAGATGCTATTTTGAATCGGTGGAGAGAGTACTTTAGTGATCTTTTAAACCCAGTTGATGCTACACCGATACAAATTCACGAAGAACAGGTTGGGGAAGATATTCAGATAACCGAAGCAGATGTGAATGCAGTGATCAAATCATTGAAAACTGGAAAAGCACCTGGTGAGGATGATATCAGACCTGAAATGTTAAAAGCAATGAACATACATGGTGTTCGTTGGCTGACTCGTGTTTGTAAGGTGGCGTGTAGTACTGGGCAAGCACCAAAGCAATGGCAAACTAGTGTGATAATACCTATCCACAAGAAAGGAGACAAGAGAAAATGCACCAATTATAGGGGCGTATCTCTCATCAGTGTCCCGGGTAAGGTCTATGCCAAATGCCTTGAAAAGAAATGCCGTGAAATAGTCGAGCCTAAACTAACGGATGCTCAGTGTGGCTTTCGTCCTGGCCGAAGCACAATGGATCAGATCTTTGCCTTGCAGCAAATCTTTGAGAAGTCGTGGGAATATGCAAAAGAGGTCAATGCATGTTTTGTTGATCTTGAAAAAGCATATGATCGCATTCCTAGAGACAAGCTTTGGGCGGTGCTGTTGCAGTATGGCATTGATGGCCAGTTACTAACTGCCATTAAGTCGCTGTACATGCATTCCGAGATCTGTGTTCGTGTTAACAGTGCAACGACGAAACCTTTCAGAGTAAGTGTGGGACTACGGCAAGGCTGCTCTCTTTCACCTATCCTGTTCCTTATTTATATGGATAGAATAGTTAAGAAAAGTGAGTGTTGTGGCGGAGTAAAGATTGGTGAATGCACTGTACAACGTCTGTTATTTGCAGATGATCTTGTGCTACTCGACTCTACCCAAAATGGTCTCCAGCAAGCTCTTGACAGGTTTTCGGATGCATGCTCTGTTGCCGGAATGAAAATCAGTTCAACAAAAACAGAAACCATGTGCCTGTCCAGACAACCAAAGCAGTGCTCTCTCCAAATTGATGGAGTACCACTAAAACAGTCAGAGAAATTCAAGTACCTCGGCGTCTCATTCACAAGTGACGGCAGACAAAATAGCGAATTGGATATCCGCATCGGAAAAGCAAGTGCAGTAATGTGCCAGCTCCACCGATCTGTGGTACTGAAACGGGAGCTTTGCACCAAGGCAAAGCTATCCATTTTCAGATCGGTCTATGTTCCTATTTTGACTTATGGCCATGAGTGTTGGATCATGAATGAGAAAGTGAGGTCTCGAGTTCAAGCAGCCGAAATGGGATTCTTGCGAAGAATTAGCGGTTTGACCTTGTTGGACAAGGTTAAAAGTGCAGATATTCGTGAATCTCTAAACATCGAATCGCTGCTTCTCCGACTAGAAAGATCGCAACTGCGTTGGTATGGACATGTGACACGAATGTCCCAGGAAAGAACAGCCAAAAAACTGCTCTGTTCAACACCAATTGGTCGAAGGCCTAGAGGCCGTCCCAGAACTCGATGGCGAGATTACGTAGAAGATCTTAGTTGGTCTCGCCTTGGCATCCCAGCAGAGCATCTATCCTTTGTTGCAGAGGATCGAGATGCTTGGAGGCTCCAACTTGAGCTGCTGCCCCCGCGACCCTCCAAGGATAAGCGGGTCCAGAAAATTGATTGATTGACGTTCCCATTTCTGAGGTAAACAGCTTTCGATTCTTAGGCACTATTTTTTCTAATAACTTCAGCTGGAAATCCCATATCGAATCCATCCGCAGCAAACTTCGCACTTGTCTGGGGATTATTTATAAAGCTCGCGATCATTTAAACATAAGCTGTCTAATGTCCATTTTCCACTCCCTTGCCTCAACTCATCTCAACTACTGCATCACCACGTGGTGTAATACAAATTCTTCAAAAATACCCCAACTCCAAAGCTTGTGCAATAGAATTCTACGATTAATTTTCCGACGTCATTCTCATGATAACATCGATGATATTTATAAAAACTATGCCTTGCTGAAAATTAGAGATAAGTTTAAATTTGAAATTTGCTGTTTTGTTTACAAATCTCTTCATCAAATGTTACCTTGCTGTTTTAATAGTTTTAATGATGAAATGTTCAAAGAATAAAAATACGTCAGTGAATTCTTGACAAAATTTAGTCTTGGCGCTAAAGGATCTTGGTAGTTATAAAGCGCCATAAAACCAAACAACATTTCATTTCATTTTGCTGTATTTAAACAGTAACAAGTAGGGTCAGATAACCAAGGAATAAAGCGTCTGCTGCCTTTGGAGTGGTACGTTCATATATTCGATATCGAGTCAGGTTAACCCTATTACTCAAACATTAAATTCACAGCGTACACGCTTATTACGCTGCTTTTATATACGTTTTTTCCAAGACTAGGTTTAGACGGTTGCTCTTTCTGTAGCTTCGCTTGCAAAAATTTTTTCCAAAACGCGTTTTTTTTAAACAAAGGCAAAAATGAATCACGAAGCCAGTGGCGTAGCCAAGAGAAGGGGAGGACACAGGAGCCACAACCCCTCCCTTAAATTTTTGTGATGTCACAAAAAAATGATACATTTACTATGGCTAAGCCTAGTTTGGCCTGTGTTGCTAATTAAACAGCCCCCCTCTTTTTTTTGGTTACGCCCCTGTGCAAAAGTGAAAAACAAGAAAACAAATCAAAAATGTCTACGGCAGTCCAAAAGCGGGAGCATTCAACAATCCTGTTTTCATAAACTCTTTGAGGGACTCAAAATCCTCGTGACAGAGCGGTAGTACCAGAATATTTGCGCAAGTGTTTCCCAAAGGGAACTTTGACTGCTCTGTGAAGTCGAGTTGTGGTGGAGGGTCAAATCCGAGAGGGGGTGTATCATCAGCCCCAGTTGCAAAAATCAAGACATCTCTGAGGGTACAGTTGGAAGTGTCTTCTAAAATAAAAATGTTGTGGTAATACAATAAACTTAGCACTTTTCAATCTCTCAGCGCGAACTGCTAGACGTCTTGTTTACTTGTTCTTAAAAGTAGCCGCAAAAACACTGCGCTTAGTTTTACCGACAAGCCAACGCAAAACGTGTCATTCATTAGTTGTCAGTAGTTACCAGCCAGCACCTTCAAGATCCAAAAGAAAATCTCTCCAAAACGCTATGACTCGCGTTTGTTTGGTTCGTAGATTCGATCCAGTCGCAGCGAGATCGTAGCGAAACAAATTGGCTACGATACTGCTTGTCAGTGGAATATTTTCGTAAATAAAAAATCGCTCAAATCCCATAGAGTTGCCTTGCACTGTCTGCAATAATCCCGTAGCTGCTAAATCGTCTTTAAACCTACAAATATTTTCGTTAGTCAGGAATAGGCAAAGACAACAAAGATAAACTCGTTTCTTCAATGAAGCCTAGTTCAAGCCGAGAGCCTAATTAATTCTGCTGATATTTTACAATTTGCATTCACGAATCTGAGTTTGAGGCTTAACGATTTTTACCAGTCCGAGTTCTCAAGAAGTGGACTCAACTCTGTCTAGATCCCTTCTAAACCGCAAACTTACACTCATTCAGAGCTGGGCACTTGGTACTTTAAAAGTAACGATGATATCGGTACCCATTCTTTGCTAAAAAAGTACCGTCGGTACCGATAACGATACTAAAAAAGTACCGCGGTACTGCCCAACTCTGCGCTTATTGTATAAGAATTATTTTGCCAGTGCCAAGCTATCGTAATTTCTCAGTTTCTCACCTCTTCAAGCACTCCATTACGCGATCTTCCACGTAAAATTTTATCAACTTTTTGACAAGATTGGGAATAACTGTCAGGTCTTTTTCATCTAGCACAAATTCGCCACATAGCTCCAACATATCATCTGCATCGCGAAGTGCAGAACTGAAATCTTGCACCGTTTCAGCATTTTTAATCTAAACATGACCAGAAGCTGACCGACTTGAAAATTTCACACACTTCGCGTCAACATGTCCTGGCGTCAAGTCGCCTGTTCTAGTAGTAAAGATTTGTTTTATGAGCGTAATTAAGACGATCAAAGCTCATAATAAACAAGGGATAAAAATACGAGAAAAAGTACTGGAAAAGCGACCGCGAAGTGACCGTGTAAGGTCTTGTAGTCCAGCAGCCACCTGAGATTGAAAGTTGGTAAAAGCATTTAACTATTCATTAAAAACAGAAAAGTGCATAAAGTAGGCTACATCGATTTCCAGATGTTTTTTAAAGTTACTTTTAAATTTAGAATACGATTAACTTCTTAATTCAGTAGACAACGAGTTTCAAATTTTTGGCAGCGTGTTGTAGAAAGTTTAGGTAGCTTGAAAGTGCTTTTGAATTTCGATCTGGTATTTTGAGCATGTATGTCTGAAATGTTGGGAAAGATAAAAGTGAAGCAAGCAGGGATTTTTGCTTAGTGTGTTGGTGCATAAGCTTCGCCACTTCATAGGGATATATATCGACTTCATACGTTCCTCCGTCATGATTTTAGCTGTTTCAGCGTCAAGCGTCAATTTTTGCATTAGAATACAACAATTTTCTTTCATCTTCTACACAACAAGCGAGGTGTTCTTCAAGATAAAAGCGTTGCGAATTGAGATCAACAGGAAAGAATGGTAAAAATTAAGTGTATGTAGGCTAATAAGCGCGAAGCAGCCAATTGGGTGAATTTCGAGCACATTGGCAATTGAGCGTTTACGATAGAACCATATCTGCATATTACCTGGCCTAAAAGCTCAGTGTGAATGCTGTACGAGGTTTTGTTGCAACGTGCTCTGTTGCGGCAGGGCTGCCACTAGTGTTGTTGAAGCTCTTTATGTAGGAAAATGCGTTTGCATGTGATTGCGTCGTAAAAATGTTAAAAATACAGCATGAGCAGTGGGCATCTTGGTTAACGAGCTCAGACAAATATACAGTGGCAGTGGGGCAAAAGAGCATCTGGGCAAATATGAACTGCGGACAAAATTGATTGGCAGCAGCGCAAAAGGGCACTGCGGCTGATATAGCTATTGGAGTAAATGCACTGGTGAAGAAGGACAAAGTGAGCATTTTTTTTCAGGGAGAGGGCACTAAATTTCGTCACTTTTTCAAGCTCATTTTTTTCCCGGCAGAGTTAATTTCAAGCAACTTAAGTTGGGCACTTGAGGCAAATGGGCAGCGAGTGAAATGAGCAGTTGGAGCAAATGGTCTCTTGAGGCAAATGGGCATCGGAGGGAAGGGCACTTGGGGCTAGTAGGCAACTGGAAAAATCGACATTTGTCCCGGCACCCTTTTCCCCAAGTGCCCATTTGCGCTGGTGCCTAAGTGCCTAATTCTTACGCTTCTAATTTGACCCGGTGAGCATTTCCCTCAAGTGCTTATTTGCCTCGGTGTCTAACTGTCCATTCACCTTTTTGCTCAAGTCCCCATTTGCTCCAAATGCCCCTGTGTCATTTTTTTATGTAGTGAAGTATATATATGCACCATGATTGCATATATATACTCTAGTCTACAACTCTGGCCAATTTATGCGATATTTTTGTCTTAAACATTATATAGGAAATATCCTATATGTTTTGCGTTGCTTATTTTGGCCAATTTATGCAATATTTTTGTCTTATATATTATATAGGAAATATCCTATACAGGGGCGGATCCAGAAAGTTTTGGTGAGGGGGATGTGATTTTAAATTAGGTTGAATGTTAACTAAATACAAAGATGTTTAGTCCCGGAAACGGGCGTAAATAAGCCCTTTCAAAATGCTTCATGTCAGGGACGTATTTAGAATTTTTTTCAGGGAGAGGGCACTAAATTTCGTCACTTTTTCAAGCTCATTTTTTTCCCGGCAGAGTTAATTTCAAGCAACTTAAGTAACAAAAACTAGGGGTCCGGTGGCATGCTCTCCCAGAAAATTTTTGAAAATTTGCTTACTGTAATGGTCATTTTAGCGCTTTTCGAACAATTTTCAGGCACAGTTTGTTCATATTTTTGGCCATATTTTTGTTCATATATAGGAAATATCCTATATGTTTTGCGCTGCTTATTTTGGCAAGTTTATGCAATATTTTTGTCTTATATATTATATAGGAAATATCCTATATGTTTTGCGCTGCTTATTTTGGCAAGTTTATGTAATATTTTCGTCTTATATATTATATAGGAAATATCCTATATGTTTTGCGTTGCTTATTTTGGCAAGTTTATGCAATATTTTTGTCTTAAACATTATATAGGAAATATCCTATATAGTATATTGGACAAAATGTAGCTTAAATTGGCTGAAAAAACGTGTGAAAAAACTAAATTATTTTTTTCCAAACGGCGCCTCATAGTAGCCATATCATGCGCGCGTAAAAAGCCAATTTAGTTAACTGCGGAAATCGAAGTCGAATAATCCGAAATTATCTACTAAGCGCCATACAAACTCGTGAATTAAGTTCAACAAAATAATTTGGGAAGCAAAAAACGAAGCCAAAGAACACACTATTTTGATTTTCAACCGTAGTATTAACTATCAAACAAGGCCAACAGTAAGTCGCATAAAAAAGTAAATTTAGTTAACTGCAGAAACCGAAGTCACAATTATCTACGAAGCGCCATGGAAACTCGTGAATAAAGTTTAACAAATTACAGCAACTTGGGAAGCAATCAACGAAGCCAAAGACCATTATTTTACCAACCATAGTGTTGACTATCAACCAAGACCAAAATTACGTAACAAAGGCCAAAAACTGCCCGGGATAATCGAAAACCAGCAAAGCTCATGTTTCGTTTCATAGGCATGAACGTATGGAAACAGAAAGGCACAAGAACCTCCTATAAAAGTAGGTTCAGCCCAGTGAGGCGAAGCGAGCCAGTCTCACTGTTTTTGACCGCCATTGTCATGACGTTTCAACCGCTGGCTACATTAACCAACGCGGCCACCAATAGTTCAATGCACGAGAAACTCATCAGGCGAATAGCTGTGGACTCAAGTCGCAGAGAATAAACATTGTACTCTGAATTAGACAACACAGCAAAGTGCTCAACGAAGAAGGCGGCCAGTGGTGCATTGTCCCACATTCTCGAAGGATGCTATTTATGTTCTATCACACATTTACTAAGCAGTATACTCACTTACGTAAAACTTTTGCCGTTGTTATACGAAAAAACGAAGCTTTTCTTGTTTTTTGCCATTCATTTCTATAGTAACTTGATCGCTTTATGGCAACTCGTGCAGACATCGCTTTGTCGCGCATGCGCAGTAAGCTACAGTGCAAAGGGTCTATTGGAGCGAAAAAAAGCTGAGTTATCTAATCTTGAAGAAATCAGTCGAATTCGTAAAGCTAATCTTCTTGCTCAGGCTAAAGCTGAAGCCGAAGCTGCTAAGGCTGAAGCTGAAGAAGCGGAGGCCTTAGCTAAACTGCGCATTGAAAGAGCTATAACATTGAAGCTGAAGAAAAAATGCTAGAATGCTGTTCGCAGAGAGGGTCGCAAATAAGTAGCGCTTCTAAAATGCAGGTTTATTCGCGCTCTGGACTTTCAATGATAAACGGCAATCGTTCCCGAGTCACAGCGACCACTTTTAGACCTAAAAACGACGTTAACGACATAAAATCGCCTTTTATTGAATCGCGCGCTCCTAAATTGGAAACCGCTGTTAAAACTGATGGGTGTGGTCGCTCTCGCGTTGGGACTGCCTTCGTGTCGACTTCAGAGGTTTTTGAGGATAAAAATATTGAGGTAAACCCACAGTTTTCTGTCATTGGACCGAAGCTCAGATTTAATAACGCTACTGACACTTTAAATCAGCGTCGGATTATGGATTTTGCGCAGTGTAATGATGTTATTTCTCGCCGAGCTAATGGCAATTAGTTAATAGTGACGTTGGTAATAAATCTAATTTTAATTGTATGCCTTGCCCTTACACTACGAACGATGAGTGTAATATGCAGCCCTCTTGAAGGCGCTCAGCGCTTACGGAGAGCGATGAGTTGGGACTGCACGCGTACCTTCAAAGGCAAGGTCGCAATGAATTTATTAACTTGGCTTCGCAAATCGTGTTTGATGGGATTAATTTAGCGTTCGTTTTCTAAGAGAATCAAATCCGTCGGTTAATGAAAGAAAGCCCCTACGACGAACGTAGGTTGGAAGTGCTGAGAGCCTCGTGCGTTGGTCAACCACGCGAAATGGTTAACTTGTTTTGCGCGCCTATGAGAGGTCTGACCACTTCACAGCGCATTAAAAAGGCACTCGATCGGCTAAGACAAAGATATGGCGTTTTGGGTGGTCTATCCTCTGAACCAAAAGTAATGGCTATACGTAACGCACCTAAAGTAACCAATGATCTGCCTTCACCAAAAATGTTTGACGAGGATCTAAATACTCTAGAGGTCTTCGCCTTTGCCCACGATGAGGCCGAAAAGCTTTCCGGCCAGTTGCTATTTGATATTGCTAGTCGTCTGCCCAATGTGTTAAAACGGCGTTATCTTGATTTTCTCGATAAAAAAGGCTTGAATTTGAGTCGACCTGGGTTCGAGTCGTCAAGAGAATTTATTGCATATGAGATAAAAATGATGACGTCCGATTGTGCGCAGGCATTTTTTGGTTGCGATGGCAAAGATGGGCAAAGTACATCTCGCTCTAAAAATTATCGTGTTCGTCAAATCACTGTAAACTCAAAGGTGAACACTCACGACCCAAGAGCATCCCCTGATATTGCTCACACTCGTAACAGTAAGATTGGTGACAAAACACTTAATAAAAGGTCTTTAACCCAAAGAGGTATAAAGGATAAACCCGCACCGACCTGCTTTGTGTGTTTACCTGCAGATTTAAAACATTTTCTTGGTGACTGTGAAAAGTTCAAAACTTATACACCTCGTAGCAAACGGCAGATAGTGATTGATGCTAAACGCTGCCTAAACTATCTGTCACTGGAGCATTTCGTGCGTGAATGTTCATATACTTCTAAATGTCGTAAATGTGGACTGAGTTCTCAAAATAAACATACTGGGGCTCTGCATAAAAGTTGTCAAGCGGGAAGTCACGGGGCCGCAAAAGGTGAAGTGGTGAAACCCCCTTCTATCGCTAATGACGACATAAATGTTGAAGGACGGGACTTAAATGTTCTTAAAATTACTTCTGTTGAAAATGGAGAGGTTTTGACGCGTACCAGTGCTGTGAAGATAGTTAACCCTGCCTCGGGGAAATCTTCCCTTGTTTATGCTCAGCACGATACCTATCAACTGCATGCATTTTGTGACGCTTCGAATTCGGCATTTTGTTGAGTGGTGTATTTGTGTTGTTTGGTGGAGGGAAACCCATAATAAACTTTGTTTTGGGCAAGTCCAAGTTAGTCCTAACGCATCAAATTAATTGGGTGATTTCGCGTAAAGAGCTTGAAGCAGCGAAATTGTGTTGCGAATTGACGTTGTTAGCCAAGCAAGCGTTGCGCGACCTGGATTGCACTATGCATTTTTGGACGGTCTCTCAGGTGGTACTTGGGTGGATAACTAATCCGGAGTTGAATCTTGCCCGCTTTGTAAAACGCAGAGTGGATAAGATACTTCGCGTGTTCCCCAGTGCGGCGTGGAAATACATTCATACGTCGCAGAATCCTGCCGATGTTGGCACTCGTGGTACCGCTTATAAGAAGCCGGAGTTTGTTAAATTATGGCTGGGTGGTCCAGAATTCCTGGCACAGAGGTATGTTGATGTTATCGCACCTGTGTGTGCACTTGTTGTGTGTATGACTTTACTAGAAGAAAAGTCTAGAGAGAATTGTGAAAACGGTCTTGTTAAAATCATTGAGACTGCAAATAACCTTTATGCTTTGAAAAAGCGTTTTGCTTATTTGCTTGCTTTTATTGAATATCTCATCGATAAGTCTCGTAAGGCTTTGTTCGTGAGACCTGCGCTTGATGCTACGTACTTGGATCGAGCCCTTGTTAAAGCTGTGAAGTATGTTCAGTCTCGGTGCTTCGGGGCCGCTATCGATTTGCTTGGTCGTAAGTCACCGGACGACTTTGAGTCTTTTCTCAAACGTTGGACTAATAACGCGAATAACTCTGATGAAAGGCATCGAGTAAATCAATTGAAATCAATGAGAAGTTTGCGCCCTTGCGTCGGGGGAGATGGTCTGTTGCGTGTGGAAGGACAATTGGAAAAAACCGACCTTCCTACTGACACAAAACACCCCATCATACTTCCGGGTAGGCACCCTTTAACGAGACTAGTAGTGCTTAATGAACATTCTACATGCGGACATGCTGGGCCTTCTTACACTCTTATGAAAACACGCCAGCGTTTTTGGATTATTCATGGGATCGGAAGTGTGAAATATTATCTTGCTAGTTGCGGGAAATGTTTGATTTATAAAGCTAAACCAGTTCGTCAACTTATGGGTGATCTGCCAGAGTGCCGCCTTACTCTGAGCAATAAACCTTTCCAATTTTGTGGCTGATTATCTTGGTCCTTGTCTTTACCGGGAAGGGCGAAGTAATCGTAAAGCGTGGTGTTTGTTGATGACATGTCTGTGCACTCGTTGCATGCACGTGGAGGTGGTCACAAGTCTTGACCTAGACAACCTTCTCCTTGCGTTTTCTCGCTTTGTAAACTTGCGGGGACCCGTAGACACCATTTACTCACACAATGGTTCTACTCTTCGAGCTGCTGGTGATCGTTTACCTAATTTGCTGGGCTCTACGGAGTTTCACAACGTCTTGAGGAAATCCGACGTTAATTGGACTAGGATTCCCCCTACGCTCCGAGCCAAGGTGGAGCTTGGGAAATAATGGTAAAGCTATTTAAAAAGGCGCTAAATCAAACGTTCGAAAATACACGTCGCACCCCTACTATTATTGAACTTCAAACATTTGTAATTGAGGTAGTGCGAATAGTAAATGATCGACCCCTCATTACAGTTAGTGATCAGCCCAATGACTCGTCACCTATAACGCCTACCTCCTTTTTGGGTCAAAACCTATCTCCTAATACCCCCATTTGCGGGTTTCATGATAAGGGATATCTTAGAAAAGATTTTTTGTATAATGCCACTTTGGCCCACCGTTTTTGGCTGTTGTGGATGAAATCTTATGTTACATCTCGTCAAGAGCGAAATAAGTGGAGGACAGTGCGCCCTAACCTTGTTCCGGGCCAGTTAGTGTTGGTGGGCGATGCCGAGGACCTGGCTCACAAGGGGGCTTAACGTTTGGGACGTGTCCACTGTCTTCATCCTCAGATACGCCGAGGAAAAGGAATAGTTCGGCGAGCTACTGTTGCCGTCCTGGCTAAGAAAAGTACAGCAGCAGACCCTGATAAAATTGAATACATTTTACGGGATCTGTCAAAAATCGCTCCCGTTTAAGACTTGTGATGTTTATCAATTGGAGTGTTTCATTACTGAACTGCAGTCTTGTTGTGTTTTATTTTGTTATGTTGTTGCAATAAAAACCTTTTAACCATACTTACGAATAGGGCCGGTTCGTTCGTCGTTATCTATACTGCTATATTTTATGTGATATTATTCAATTCAATTTTTCGTGCCTTCACTTTATGTTTGTTGAAACTTCACTGAAGACTTCCGTTTCAAGGGGCCGCTATGTTACAGCACGTCACCTTAATTTTAATTTCACCTCGTTTTTAAGAAAATTGCCGCGATGGTCCCGCGTATCGAACACGTAGACAAGTATTGTTTCCTTCATTTGTTCAGTGTTGCGCCTCTTTGATTGTTTCACAAACCCACGATTTAATTTGTTAAGCTACATCCTGGCTTTGCACGCTTGCAGGCAGTGTTTTTGCAGTAACTACGCATCTTTTTTTTTAAGCGATAGCGCGAAGGCAATTGAGTTTTTACAACGTGTGATCAGATGAATTTTGCATGATCGCAAAGAGGAAGCTTTTCTTTTGTTATTTAAGTTGCCAAATCCTCAGTTAATTTTTGTTCAGTTGACGCTGCTTTGCTGTTTATTTTTATTTCTTCCATCAATACATTATTTTGTACTGGAAAGCCTTCAAGACTGCTGACAGGAAGAGAGTCGAAATTTGTCAACTGAGTTACACAGTATATCTATCCATACGCTGTTGGAAATAAGCTACCAGTAAAACCACCACCAGTAGAGAATAGCCATAGCCTACCACACTGGGGTTTGTTCAGTGTTTGTAATACCGGTATTCCGTATACCGGCAGTCACTCGCAACAAATTTTTTACTGGGGAATTTCCTATTGCTCAACAGAAACGATTTCCTGCCACAGACCGGTATGGATTATTTCAAACAAGCCCACTAACCTGCTAACTGGAATTACCAAAGTACCGGTAGCCTAGCTAGCATTAAGCATACTTGCAAATTCAGGCTAGTTTAAATATAATAATCTTCTCTGCAACACCAAGGCTACAGACTATGTCTCAATACAACAAAATTCATGCATTTCACTAAGCCACCTATTGCAGGTACCTACAAACTGGCCAAGACCTGACACAGGAATTCATCTACCTCAGCTTAGCTCAGCACAAAATATGGTGATTTGGGTAGGCTATTATCCAGCAGCAACGGGTAGAGTTGAGTTGAGCTTACAACGATTGAGCTCAGCTGAGATGAGCTACAATGAAACAAACAAAGGTTCAGCTCAACTCAGCTGGTCGTGTAAACCGGCCTTTACGCTTGACGTTGACCATTGCAGAAAAAGTGAAACTTTTTTTTTTGGAAACGAACCGATTTTTCTTCGTGCGGAGCTTGCCGAAAATACTGTCATGTTTTTTTGTTCTGTCCAGCTTTTTAATTTAATTTCGACTTCTCTGTCCAACTTTCGAATTTAATTTCGAGAAACTTTTACTACGATGCGAATGCGATGCAACAATACCGGTATTCCAACTTTTCTGACGTGTTTTGGTTGAACTGCATTTTTGTCATTGATACTGCTGTGAAGCAATTGGTAAGTGGGACTTTCCTTAAATATGGTGTATCTGCAGTAACTATGGCCGCACACTAATTAATTTTTTTTAAATCACATCAAATCTTCACTGTACTCGTTTCATTAAACTCGCTGTAGCCACCTAAGCGTGGTATAGCGAGTGACGGGGCCCGACGAAAGAGCTTAGCGCCTGGGCAACGAAGCTCCGAAGAAACGTCGCAGCGGTGGCGAGCCGTTGGCTACACTGAGTCCGATTTGGCCGGCCTGGGAATTGAACCTCGCACCAAAGACTATATACCTAATGACTGGAAACTCTTAGAAAAATTTAATAATGACACCGCTTCATTGAAGATCAAGAACTCAATAGGATCGATCAATCAAAATATGTCAAATGCCTAAAATAACATTGAAAAGGTTGCCTAGGTATCTACTCCAAATTGACTTGAAGGTAGGATCATATATGCCAACTTCCAGGTTACTCAGTCTGCTAAGAGGCTCACATCTAAAGTTACTCAGGTTGACATGATTTGGGCAAACGACTTGGAGAAAAGCCACAAATAAACTGGTTAGAGAATCAATTTGCCTAGGCTGGGTCAAAAATACGGTACTCCACTCAAGCAACCCCCACCTCTAGCACCCACAAGGCCATCTACCCAAATGCAGCTGCAGACGCGTTTCGACCTTGTTAGATCTCATCAGTGCAGCATAGCAACAACCCCCCTCAAGAAAGTAAATTCCTACTACTTTCATTCTCCCCAAAATTTCTTGCAACCATTCCTTATTAATATTTGTCATCCGATTAATATTTGTCAAGACCAATGTGAAAAGTTCTATTGCGTTCTTCTGTGAAAAGGGATTTGTAAGGCAATTCACTACTGAAGAAAAGAAACCAACCCAGCTCTTTATTTGTTTGGAAACACTTGTCCGATTTTCCTTGAGCAGAAAGTAACTTTTCGTGAAATTGAATTGTGCTTCTGTTTACGTCATAGTGCCTCAAAAACATGAAATGTTGGATTTTACTCTTGTCCCGAAATTACTAGGCTTTTTTCAGTAGAATCATAACAGGGAGTTAGTTTTGTTGAGAGTTTTTTTTTTTTGAGGGGGAGAGATGGTAACAGGAAATTAGTCTAAAATTGGGGGAGGTGATGGTGGCAAGGATTTAGTTTGGATCTTAGCAATTAAGATAGTAGCGGGGATTTAGCAGAGGAATGGTTGCAAGAAATTTTGGGGAGAATGAAAGTAGTAGGAATTTACTTTTTTGAGGGGGGTTGTTGCTATGCTGCACTGATGAGACTTAACAAGGTCGAAACGCGTCTGCAGCTGCATTTGGGTAGATGGCCTTGTGGGTGCTAGAGGTGGGGGTTCCTTGAGTGGAGTACCGTATTTTTGACCCAGCCTAGGCAAATTGATTCTCTAACCAGTTTATTTGTGGCTTTTCTCCAAGTCGTTTGCCCAAATCATGTCAACCTGAGTAACTTTAGATGTGAGCCTCTTAGCAGACTGAGTAACCTGGAAGTTGGCATATATGATCCTACCTTCAAGTCAATTTGGAGTAGATACCTAGGCAACCTTTTCAATGTTGTTTTAAGCAATTGACTGGAAACTCTTGTTTGATTTATTACGTCACAGCATCATTTGTGTACACAAGGTTGTTTACTCCGTTCCGCTCTGATGCATATGAAGAAAAACCGAGATGCCTAGACCTTTTGCATGCATTTTTCACGCCAAATTCATCATTTTTGGACAAAATTGGTCATAAAACTTTAAAAAATCACAAAAAAAGGAGTTGAGTGTACGTTACAGGTGCAAGAGAGAATTACGAACTTGAACCAGGAGCTTTTGATGAGACGAAGACAAATTTAATGGTATTTATCCTGTTGACTTAGCCTAAGAAACGGGAAAGCTTGAAACCTACAGTTCAGAGTTTTGAAGGGGCGAGAATGCGGTTAAGTTAAAGGTGTAGCAGTCTCGAGAAATAAATAAATAACTCAGGTTATTTTCAAATTATATTGAACAGAAAATTCAACGGTAATTGAGGGAGACTGCGAAGTGAGCTAGCGCTCTTCGAGTCAGCAGCCACCCGTTAAATATGTCAATTGCGATCGGCTCCAGCCGCGAATGGAACCCGTCACGTAGGATCTGTCACCTGCGCGCGGTACCGCTAGACCATGTCGCTGACTAAGAACGAAAAGAATAAGAACGAAAATCAGAATTTGATATTTAAAAATAGACTACACGGTATTTTGCAGCATTTTAAGTATTTTGACTGCTAAAGCTGATTCAACTAGCCTAATGTAGTTGTTTTCCGTAAGTTCAAGAGATTGATTAGCCTAGTCAGTGCCTACCGTATGGTTAATAATGTACCGCCGTACCGGTAAACGGTTTGCCAGGTAAAATTGTGTTAACTGAAAGTTTTTGCAGAAGTTAAATTATTTGCAAAAATTTTATGAAGGCCTGATGGAAGCTTACCTTCTTCTGCGCCTATTCCTGGTAGCCTACTCTTTTTGGCTGCTCGCTAGTTCATTAATTGTGAAAGGTACTTAGATTTAATAGGGTGATTTTATGAACTTCTTTAGCAAATTTTAGCAGTCTGTGTTGGCTTTGTTTTTGTCAATAGACTACTAACGTACTGTATTAATTAGGCTGCTCAGATGGCCGAGTGGTAAGAGCGTTTACCTCAAGAGCTGTAGACTTGGGTTTGGTTCCGAGTCGGGTCAAATTAATGACTTTAAAATTGGTATTCACAGCTTTCTTGCTTGACGCTCAGCATTAAAGAGACAGTGTAAAGATCAAGCCGGTAAGTTCACTTGTTGTGCCGTTGGGAAAGGCACTTAGCGGGATTCCCCCATCTTGGTGTGGTAGACAGGTGGCTGCATGGCAACTCCTAAGCGAACTCGTTATATCGCTTTCTTGTGATAGGAGGATTATTTTTTTGAACGGAAAATTCAACGGTAATTGAGGGAGACTGCGAAGTGAGCTTGCGCTCTTCGAGTCAGCAGCCACCCGTTATATATGTCAAATGTTATCGGCTCCAGCCGCGAATCGAACCCGTCACGTGGGATCTGTCACCTGCGCGCGGTACCGCTAGGCCATGTCATAAGTATGCAACAAAATAAAAAAAAAACAGATTGGCAACTGACTAAATTGTTTGTTTTCATTGGTAAATTTTATTGTGGTTTCCTTATTTTGCATTTAGCTTTCAGATTACTGGTAGCAGAAATGGTGTAATTTTTGTATGTGCCAATTGAAGTTGCAATTTTGATAATTTCATGTCTCGAAGGACCCCCCAAGGTATCTGACATTTGGCCTCAAAAAATTTTCACTGCAAAACTGTGCGAAACGCCTCTGCTCATGTTAAACTTATAGCCAAACACTATGTATACAAACCTAACCTGCCAGGATGTGTCGTTTACCGTTGCAACTTTAAGAAACATTCTCAATGACAAACATACCGGTATATCGCAAAAAATGCAAAAACCGATTTGTCAGATACAGGAGAAGAGGATAAAAAAGTGTTCTGAAGAGTTTGTCAGTTGAAAGAGTTTTTTTGTCTTGTGACGCATTGCGAATGCTGGTAAAGATATGCTTGACAAAACAAGAAAAACGTAAATCCTACCAAATGACGAATATGCAAAAGTGTTAGTTTCCGACAATGATCTCATTTTGTAATGGTTTTCTCCCCCAGGCAAACCATATCTCCCCCAACCATTTGAAGTTACTTTTAATCGGCCTCTGAAAGTAGAGTGGAACCTCCTGATATGCATGTTTGGAAGAAAAGCAATCGCAAAAGGAAATAAAACAGACATTGGTAACCCACTTAATACTTCCCGTGAAACCACTTACCGCTGAAAAAAAAATTTTTACTGCGATTACATGCATTATGTGTAGGAGGATAGGCCTACAGTTTAATAGGCTATGTTATAGTGGTGAATAGTGACGTTGCTTTTTGTGTGCTTTTGTTTGAGCGTAATTTCCTTAGCCTTTATGAAGTAAGAAAACAATAAGTTTTAATAATTTCCTTTTCTATTTGTTATTTCATTTGAGCAACGGCTGTGGTATGGCTGGATAGTGGATATACAATGAACTATTTAGGCTCGTGCGATTAGAGTGCCCCATTGAAATTCGTTCAATACTGATTTTTTTTCTAAATTTGACTTCGGTCAATTGACCTAACTGTCTACAAAAATTTCGGTCATTTCAATTTTTTTCGGTCATGTTTGAAGCAACAATACGTTGAACGAAGTGTACACCTACTCCTTTGTAACCGCAACACAAATAAAACCTACTTTGATCAGTTTGATGTCTGTCAGTGGCTGCGCCAATGGGGGGGAAAGTCCCCCCCCCACATCTTCTCAGGCCCATTTTTGTAAATCGTGCAAATCCGTTAATTTTTTTTCTGCGGTAGGGCAGGGGGCAGACGTGGACCCTCTCCTGGTTTCCTGTCTTTAAAACACAAAAATTTTAACAAATCACTAGATAAAGCGTTAAGGGAACTCAAAAATATATAACACTGTGTAACAAAAAAAAATTTTTGTTTGTTCCCGGATTCTAAACAAGATTTCCTGATCACTTACGATCAAAAGGGTCACTTACGACCTATCACTAGAGAGCGATCAATGCGCTATAACGAGCTCGTTTAGAAGTTGCCAACCATCTGTCTACCACAGCAAGATGGGGGAATCCCGCTAAGTGCCTTTTCCAACGGCACCACAAGTAAACTTGCCGGCTTGATCTTCATACTGTCTCTTTAATGCTGAGCGTCAAGCAGGGAAGCTGTGAATACCAATTTAAGGTCATTGGTTTGACCCAACTAGGAATCAAATCTAAGTCTACGACTGCAGAGGCTGACGCTCTTGGCACTCGGCCACCTGAGTTGTTACCATCACCAACAGGAATTTCTGGTAACCAGCTTTAAGAGAGTTTACACTTTACTGACATTACAATTGTTATTCTAATTTGGTTTGTTTGCAGCAAACCAAATCAGAATGGTTGACATCCAGACTTAAACAATGAAACTTGCTTGATTCATGTGTTTAAATCACTGACCGGTGTAAACGTCACCAGGACATCTCGAGTTTTTTTGCCTAAGCAGATGGACTTTGCGTTTGGCATAATGTAAATGGTCTTTTTGACTGGATTGGGATTCCATGTATTCCAAAGGACTGGCGCCTTTTTATCGTTAGTTCAAGCTGGAGTCTAAAAAGCGTACTGCATCAGAATAGAAACAGATATCCATCTATTCCTCTTGCCCACTCAATGCATCTTGAAGAAAACTATGCAAATGTCGAAACTCTTCTGATTGCTCTGAAGTGTGACCAGTTCAACTGGCAAGTAATTAGAGATTTCAGAATGGTGGCATTCTTGGTGGGTTTCCAAGGTGGATTTACGAAATTTCCATGTTATTTTTACCATTGGGATAGTCGAAACACAATTGCACATTACCATAGACGAATATGTCCAAAACGAATTGAATATTTGTTGGGTACAGCAACATCAAATGGGACCCTTTTGCTGACCTCATCAAAATATTGTTGCCTCCGCTGCACATAAATTTGGGCTTTATCAAACAATTTGTTTAAGCATTAGACAAGAATTCAGACGCATTCAAGCCACTACAAAACTTTTGTACCAAGATTTCTGAAGCAAAGGTAGAAGCTGGTATTTTTGTTGGCCCACAGATAAGAAAGATCCTAGACTGCAACGAATTTTTTAAAAAATTGACAACAGAGAGGGCAGCTTGGGATAGCTTCGCTCCAGTGGTTCGTGGATTTTTGGGCAATCACAAAGCTTGATTAGAGAAAAACCTGCAGCAAAAGGGACTGCAGAGTGTCCTTCAAAGTTTATATGCTTGACGCTAATCTGGATCAGTTTATGGAAAATATGGGTGCATACTCAGAGGAACTTGGCGAACGTTTCCTTCAGGATAGCCTATATTAGATTTTGAACGTCGCTACCCAGGACAGTATAAGCGCATAATGGGTGATTACATATGAAGGCTGATCCATGAAAGTGACTTAAGAGTATTGTCGGAAGTCTAGATAAACCATGCATTTCTAAGTGATTTATTTACAGTTTGCTATTATATCCAAGTATTGCTATTACAAGCATTGCTATAAGCGGTTTAGGTTATCTTAAGCGGTTTTGGTTTACAAGCATTGCTATAAGCGGTTTAGGTAGTCAACTGTGTAAATAGGATGAAATTTTGTCCTGATTTGTTGCTTAAACAAGCACAAACTATGAATGCAAGATATAAACCTCCCCGATAGCGTAAACAATCAAGAAATAACACGATATTATACACGCTAGATAACACGATTTTAGCCAAAAAGCTGAATTTCGAAAAATCACTCTCATATTCACAAAAGCAAAGTTAAGGTGAAATTATGAGCGTTTTCCCTGATTTCTTGACGTAACCAACCAGGAAATAACACTTAGAAGTTAGGAACAAAATTGTGTCACACAGTGTAATTTGACCGCAAGATACTACCTTTTGACCGTTATACGGTTCTCATATTCTGTCAGTGCCATTGCTTTTTTAACATTTTCAGGTTTTCTTAATTTTCGTTTTCATTCTTTGCCGTGATACTGCAATAATACACCATATCTAGGGTTACCATATTTTCACAATGCAAAAGGAGAACAGGTTCTTTGAGGGTCATCAAGTCCGCACATGTTCATTTTTCTGCTCAAAAACAAGCCGTGAAGACCAAAAAAAAAAAAAGTCATCTCGTCCACAGACCGTAGTTTGCACTGAAACTTTCCAAAATTTTTCGTGGAAGAATGTTGTGACATGTTTTCACTGTTCATAACTTAATGTCAAAAAGGAGGACATGTCCTCCAAAAGAAGGACGTATAATCACCCTACATATCTTTTACTAAATTTGGTCGAAGATTTGCAGGGTAGACCGTTTTTTTAATAGCCTACTTTGAAGTACAGTAGCACACTGTACTGCAGAATCGGGCTACGGGGCTACTAGGCACAATAACCGAAGGCAAATGTCAATTTCTGAACCATTACGCTTACTAGTATCCTATTTTTACCTCGTACTAAGTCCCCATTTTGACGAAAAATCCTCCTGAATATACGCCAGAATGCACCAAATTAATTCCAAAATTTCGAAATTTTCTGGGAGAGGCTTCCCATACCATACCTTCTTGAAAGAGTATATATTTTAGCAAATTTTCGTCGCTTGGTTTGTCCCCCCCACTTATTTCTGAGTGGCGCCGTCCCTGATGTCTGTTAAACCTGACACCGGTAGTCCGTTTGTAATTGTTGCTCGCATATTGGCAAAATATTTACTTGAACGGTCGATTCACCGAAATGGCTTTAATTTTTTCCGTTTTTACAAATTTAATTTGGACTATGACCGAAATTTCAAAAGCGAAGAAAAAAAATTGACCGGGCGTTAGCTCAGTTGCTTAGCGCTCACGCTATCGGTGCGGGAGGTCTGGGATTCAAATTCCGGGTCGGTCTAGTCGGCACAGTGTCTCGAACGGCTCGCCACCGCTGCGACGTTCTTTCGAAGCTGTGTAGCCCAGGCGCGAAGCCGCGGAGATGGACCACGACACTCGTTACACGCTTCGGCGTAATACCGCGAGTATAATGGAGATTTAAATTTTTTTTATGATCGAAGTTTTACCGAAAAAAAAAAAAAAAAATCAGGTTCGATAGGCCTATCGGGTATAGTCTAAAGCAGGGGTGGGGAACCGGCAAAGCACAGCGGGCCACATTGATTGCATAATATTTTCAGCGGGTCACATTTACTTTCAATTTGTTAATTTTGTTTTAAAAATAAGCAATATTACGTAGCAAATTTATTAAACTTTCACGTTGAGTTGTTTTTTGGCGCGAAATCAGAGTTTTTTGCCGCAAAATCAGAGGCAAATCAGAGACTTTTACGCGTTTTTTACGCCACAAAATATAGCATATAGCAGAATGTGAAGCAGTTTTTATAAAATCTTAATATTTCCTATTCTATCAGTGTCGTGAAATAGGAAATGGTATTACTTCGCTGACAGGACGATTGATAAGAATCGTATGACAAACAGTAGGAATTAATTCGTTCTTAGATCTGACCTCACGAAAAAACCAGGACCTTCTTCACCAAACGAATATAATAATCGACCCAAATTAACTCACTTAGCCACGGTACTCACCGTATTACTTTTATATAAACACAAGCTCCACTGCTCACTTCAGTAACACTATACAACAAGGGCTATACCCTTCAGCATACAACAATATTGCTTACTCTACGCACACAAAATCTACACTCGAATAATAACGCTCGAAACTTCACGCCTATTTATACTTGAAACTCAAGCTCGAGAACGTTCTACAGCATTCTCAAAAAGAGAAATCACGACATGCAAAAACTCACACCAAATCACAGTAAACACGATTGTGACGTCAAGAGAAATCATATGACATGCAAAAATTTGCACCAAACCGCAGTAAACACAATTCTGACGTCACAATCACAAATTTTAATCAGTGAAATTACGTAGCGGAGAGATCTGTCGAGAATATTCACGAGAGAAATTCCGTCAGTAGCAATTTATGACTTCATAATGCAACCTTACGAAACAATCCCACGAATAAAACTTTGGAAAAACAACGCATCGGTTCAAATCCTACTACAGTATACAAAGCATATAAAACAAAACATACTGAACAGTTATATCGTTACAACCAGTTTGTTGTACGCTTAACAAAGTTTTGACGCGGGCCTCATTCAAAACTTAAGCGGGCCGCAGGTTCCCCACCGCTGGTCTAAAGCCACATTACTTAAAATATGAAAAAAATAGTAGAGTAAGGGGACTATTTTTAATTTTTAGAACCGAAATTTCGCTGAGACCCGAAACAAGCCGTGGCTGCTGCTAAGCATATAGTAGAGTAGCATTTACGATTTGGTGTTGAACGGGCAAGCCGCAAGGCGGGCCTATGGCATTCCAGCCAGCCAAAATATCCGCAAGTTACTGTCGTATTTGAAACAGCAAGCGACAGTTTGGGCTGGTCGTAGTCATCAAAGAGAGAATAAATTATTACAGACGCCACCACATTTTTTCCCCAGTTGCTGGGAAGGTATGCTTTTTCCATCTCAAAAAACGTTTGGTAAAACCGTTTCTTGTTGTCTTCTCCATATTTTAAATGTTGAATTTGCACCAAATATTCAGGCACATTTGAAGTTTATGCAGATTGTGTTGCCAATCATACTTGCGATTGCAATGCCTTGCACTGTGGCATATCAGCATTCAGCAATGCATTGAACAAGCACAATCAACAACATCATCGCAAGAGTGTTATTGCCAAAAGACAATTCATCATTTTAGTTTAAAATAATGAAACTAAGACAAGTTTACAATTTTATCACTAGACACTAGCCCAGAGCCTACACCAAACACTGCCCAGAGCGGAGCCTAGAACATAAACATAAACCTAGACTATTTTTGCTGAAAATAAATTAGAGGGTAAAACAATTAAATAAATATAGAGTGAGTTCAATCTAAGTAACAATTAAAAAAAAATAGGCCAAGTACACTCCTCTCCTTTACTGTATTAGCAGCTTGATTTATCATTGTACAGGTCCCTTTTGTCAGCTTACTGGTATGTTTGTCAGCCTACCGCAATCACATATTTTTACACCTGGAGAGTGAGTTTTTTAGTCTTTTTTATGGGGCGCCGTGTGTAAAGCTACGCAATATAAAGTTTTGCATCATTTTTTTGGTTAAATTACGTGCAATATCATATATCGTTGCAATTTATGTATATTGCTGCAATATGTGTTAAATTGTTGCAATTTATGTACATTGCTGCAATATGTGTAAATTGTTGCAATTTATGTTTATTGCAAAAAAAACTTTAAATCGGCTTTTAATTGCCATGGTGATATGCTAACTAAAACAGTGAGTGTTGCCCTTTCCCTTTTTCCATGAACTCATGTAGTGTACTGGCCTGAGGCGCTGTTGTATTGACTGTGCAGTGTGCGCTTATACTGTATGGCTGAAACATGTCAGATTACAGTAACTTCTGTGATCTGTTCACAGAAAGCAGGTAGGCTACATCCTGACATCAGCAGATCAGCACACCGATACACCAGTAGCCAGTTACATACGGTAAACTGTAAAATTAAAAATTTCAAACTAGTCTACCGATACCGATATTTTGTAACTGAACGAACCCTAACTAAATTTAACCCTAACTGAACCTAATTCTAATCTAACCCAACTGGACCTGGGAGCTGATACTAGTTGTTACCCCTATACCGGTAGTCTAGTCTAGTCTAGCTGCTGGTATTCCAAAGGATACCGGTACCAGTAGCTTAACATTAGTAGCTTAAATGATTCATTTAACCAGTAGCTTAATGTTTCAGCCAAACCAATAAGCGCACACTGCACATTCAGTACAACAGCGCCTCAGGCCAGTACACTACATGAGTTCATGGAAAAAGGGAAAGGGCAACACTGACTGTTTTAGTTAGCATATCACCATGGCAATTAAAAGCCGATTTAAAGGTTTTTTTGCAATATACATAAATTGCAACAATTTAACACATATTGCAGCAATATACATAAATTGCAACAATATATGATATTGCACGTAATTTAACCAAAAAAATGATGCAAAACTTTATATTGCGTAGCTTTACACACGGCGCCCCATACTTTTTGAATAAGTCGATAACCTACAAGTACTTGGCAGTTCTTAGGAATTGAAACAACTTTATTGCACAGCTGCGAACATAGTCTTGGAGTCCATAAAAAAATGTTACTGCACCAGCAAGCCAGGACTAACAAAGTAGCAAAAAAAAACTAGCCCATGACTAATTTCATAACTAACCACATAGTCTTAAAAGGTTAAATTATTATTGTGGAAAACGTTATCACTCTTAGTAATCATAGAAACTACACAAGACGTCGATCCACCAGGAAGGCTTCAAAATTAATCCTTGGATTGTTAGGCTAGCTATTTAAACCTTTAACAGTTTAAGGGCCATCCAAAACTCTTATTATTCAACTTAAAACATACCGCAATATGTCTGTCAGCATTGAAACTTAAAAGTGCACGATAACACTTACATTCCCACTACCTTCAACTGGCTTAATTCCTGTTTTTATAGATATAGGAACAGAAACTATGCCAGCAAACTACCGATCTCCTATCTCTTTCCATTATACCGCGCACAAAATTAGTGCTTCTCTTCGCGTGCATCAGAGCGTGACCGATGAACGACTTTTTCCTGGTATCCGAGTGAACGACTTTTGCCTGGTATCCGAGTGAACGTCAGCGATATGGCCTAGCGGTACCGCGCGCAGGTGACAGATCCTACATGACGGGTTCAATTCGCGGCTGGAACCGATCGCATATGACATATTTAACGGTTGGCTGCTGACTCGAAGAGCGCAAGCTCACTTCGCAGTCTCCCTCAATTACTGTTGAATTTTCGGTTCAATATGATTTGAAAATAACCTGAGTTATTTATTTATTTATCCGGGGAGTTTCCAGTCATTTAGTATATAGTCTTTGCTCAGACCTTCCGCATCGATAGCGACATTTTTCACACAGCGCTATAACCGGCCGGTTTGTTGAAAAATTATTAGAATATAACCATCTAAATTGACGCAGCCCTAAGTGCTAATAATACTGCCAAGGAAGACCAGACCAACGAAAGATTTAAAGAGGCCCAGGGGAGGAACGGGGGGGGGAGGCAAATTGTTTTTACGCACTGTAGCTGTTTCAGAAGCTGGAGTGCTCCGTTTCCCAGACACATAGGTGACGGAAGCGGGGGGGCCGGGGGGCCCTGGCCCCTACTTTTTTTTCAGGGGGGCCTAATTTACGCGTTCATTTCTACAATAGTACCTCTGAATGAATGTATTTGAAACTTAATAGGCCTACCATTGAAATTGAAACCCAGGAAAGAGTTTAAATCCAAAGATGTTTTCTTTAAAATTTTGTTAGTGGGGTAAGGAGATCAGAAAAAGTGTAATCTTCTTGTAGCAAAAAAATTAACTTGCGACTTGTAAATGTCAAATTGAGCATCTTAACACATAAAAGGCAAACCAGCGATTGGTAGCATTTAAGTCAGGGATTCTCAACCGTGCTGGCCCCCCGAAGGGACCACAGAGTGTTCTCTTGGGAGCCACAATGGTAGGAATCATTAATAAATTATAACAGACCGGGACTTTTAAACTTACACACCATAGAAGTCGCGGTCTGTAAGAGGTACAGTTAAGGGACCACGGCTCAGAAAAGATTGAGAATTACTGATCTAAGCTTTCAGTATCGAAAAAGCATTTTACAGTACCGGTACGTTTTGAGACGAGGCGAGGTACAGCAGTTGTCGTAAGTGTCGTTTATAGTAAACAATAGCAACTAAACTCAAAACTACGCTCCTCCACCAATGTATTATGTAGTATACCCTACTATCTGCATTGACTTTGTAGACAGTCATTCAAAAGAAATGTATAGCCTACTGTATCTGCAGTGTAATTTTTTATAATGCGAAAGGCGCAGCTAATTCTCGGGGAGGTGGTAGCTTTGCTTTTTTCAGACTTAATTTTGACGTTAACAGCTAACCTTCAAAATCGATAAAATAAGCAACTGTCATTAAATAAAAGCGGCGGACTGTGCAAAATTTACGTGTGGAGATGCCACTTATGACGTTCTACTATTTCTCTACGCATCACCTTTTTGGTGTGGGAAATAACGTTAATTGGAGTTGAGCAACTGACCATCCCAACTTTATCTTTTCGTATGCTCCCAAAAAAGCTTACTGCTCTCGTTGTTTTCGTGACCGCACACGTGACATATCGCGAAACCTCTATTTGAGCGCCACACGGCCACAGCGCTCTATTTTTCAACCCTTCTCTTCTCCTATTGTGGCGTTGTATTAGAAATGGTGTTCAGTTAGAGGATGGTGCTGTATTTTTGACCAGCTGGCCAGAATTTCGGGAAAACAAATTTAAATAATGAAAAGAAAAACCTTATAACAGAGTTAACATTTAACCTTTAAAAGAAAAAAGATCTACCGTAACTCAGTTACAGACAGATAAGTAATCAAAATTTCAATGCGGAAAATCAGGTGACAGCTTGTCCCTGTGTAGCCGTCCTCGCCGTTTTCAACACCTTCCCGTGTAGTGGCATTACAGGTGGTGTTCAATTAAAGAGTGGCGCTCTATTTTCTGCGGTCATTTGGCAAAACCCATTCACTTCAAAATTTTGAAATTTCGTTTGTTTGTATTTTTTCAATCGTCACACCAATGCCCTTCTTGTGTGCAAATATCGAGTTTGTACTCCGAACCAGTTTCGAGTTATATGTGGTGGCAAAACCCATTAACTCCACTTCTGCACAAAATTTGTCAAAAATTCTAAAAAGGGGATGCCAAAATCTGTTAATTCTACTCGTAATTGTTAATCTGTTATTGCGTCATAAACAAAGTTCAATGCATTTCTCAAAATTTTCATCTCATTAGTGAAAAAATTGTGCGTAACAACATGAAACAATAATAACAGTGACGCAATAGCCGATGGAGTTTAATGCAAATTTGGATAAAAATCGAACGCAAAAAAACGCAAAACTCAAACGCTGTTTATACATTCATTGATTAAAATTATTGACATTAAACTTTATTAGTAAACTTTTATGATCAAGCAATGTCATCAAGCCAAAAATTAAAAAATCTACCAACAGGAACATTCTTCGCAAGGGACAAATTAGTGTTTCGACTATAACCAAAGTCTCGTCAGCCTTGCTACGCACAGCCAATCCAGGCTTAACTCATTCCAGACTGTAAAGACTCTTTTTTGCATTGCTCTACCTGTACATCTCGACTTCATCTCTTTTTTAGGTTGTGCCCTATT